>SRVM01035163.1:0-62532 GCA_007570785.1 Antilocapra americana
AAAATACCAGGAGGGGCCTTGCCTTGGGATGCCCCAAGGAAAATCCGATTTGCAGTTTCCTTCTCAGTCTTGTGACTTTGTCATCCGAGTGAGGGGGCATCCTGACGGCTCCCGGCATTAGGCGAGTGTAGATGTCACGCGAGGGTATGTTCCTCGGTTCTTGTCTCATCACAACAAAGATTTGGAGTGAAAGACATTGAAACCCTCAGCAGGCCACAGCTCTTGGGTCTTGGACAGACCATGTTATAACTCTTAAATAAATCAGTGTTACAGCTCAGTGTTACAGCTCTATTTTATTTAGAAGATGATAGCCGGAGAAACCATACTCGAAGCGTGAGGGCATGCCGATCCAAAGCCATGAAGAGAAGAACACCGCAGCACGTGGGAGAGAGAGGGAGAGTCCATCTTCGAAGCGTGGGAGAGAGAGAGGGAGCAATCGCTTTGGCTCCTCTTTTATATGTTTATTTCTGCCCCCCTGGGCCCGTCCTATGCAAATTGGGCTTAGACAGGAGTGCTGTTCTACTTGAAGTTCTCACTCAGGTTCTCGGACCTTCCTTGTTCTATTTTCGTGGGGTTTTCCCTTCCTTGTCTTCTAGCCACCTCCATTTTGGACTCCTGTTTCCTATTCTAACTACCTAACAAAAGGACTGATGCTGAAGCTGAAACTCTAATACTTTGGCCACTTGATGTGAAGAGCTAACTCATTTGAAAGCACCCTGATGTTGGGAAAGATTGAAAGTGGGAGGAGAAGGGGACGACAGAGGGTGAGATGGTTGGATGGCATTACCGACTCAATGGACATGAGTTTGGATAAACTCCGGGAGTTGGTGATGGACAAGGAGGCCTGGTGTGCTGCAGTCTATGGAGGTCACAAAGATTCAGACATGACTGAGTGACTGAACTAAAGTGGTTACTCTGGTGACTGGCCAAGGTGAGCAGTTTCAGTCAGTGTTTCCCCTAACAATTTGAGGTCGAGTGAGAGCCTATTTCCTGGTTCATAGATGCCAGTTTGTCATTATGTACTTACATCATTAATGGGTAGGGAGACTCTTTGAGGTCTATAAGGGCACTTATGAGACCACTAATTCCATTCATGAGGGCTTTGTCCTGATTACCTAATCACCTACCAAATGGCCCCACTTCTCAATGCCATCATGTTGGGGGTTAATATTTCAACAAGTTTTATGGGGGACACAAACATTCAATATGTAGCATTCTACCCTGACCCTCTGAAACCCATGCCCTTCTCACATTACAGTAATGACTCCTAAATTTATATCACAATCCTTGATGGCTCCCCTTGTTTCTAATCTTATAAATCTGTTTACTCAGTAAATAATCTTAAATATGTAATAGACATTATAAGAGTAACAGATTCAGGACAGAATTCTTGGTCATCTTCCAAACCTATTCATCTCTCATTAAATGATATCATCATTCATCTAATTGGTCAGGTCAAAACTTTGGTGTCGTTTTTATAGCTTACCCACCAACCTACTTGATAGTCCTTTAACTGTATCTTCAAAGTATATTGTGAATCTTTTCATTCACCTTTACCCCCATTCTTACCATTGTAGTTTGTGCTATTGTGGTTGCTTTTAAATAGCTTTACAGATTGTTTAATTATCTCCTTTCAAAAGCTAAAGCTTAACTCCTCTCCTCTTGGGTGTAAATTTTCTTATGAATACAAGTGGTGGAATCAGTTTGACAATGTGAAATCAGTTGCTCTGGGGAAAGTCAGCTGCAATGTCATGAGGACACTAAGCATCCCTTTGACGAAATCCATATGGGGTGTGGTGCTGAATGAATCCATTCCCCTTGTTCTAGTCTTCAGTTTATTTCAGCCCCAGTAAGTTTAGGAGAAACCCTGAGCAAGAATCACCCAGGTAAGCACACCTGGAGAATAAATATGTGCCATAGTAAATGTTTATCATTTTAAGCTGCTCGGTTTAGGAATAATTTCACATTCAACAATACATAAACAATATACTTTATTAGTTTCCTAGAGTTGCCACGACAGTCAACACAAACTAGGCAGCTTAAAATGACAGACATAAGAAAAACAAAACAACAGACATTGGTTTCCTCATACTTCTGGAGATCAGAAGTCTGAAATCAAGGTACTGGCAAGACCATGTTCCTTCTGAAGGTTCTGGGGAGGAATCCTTGCTTGCCTCTCCCAGCTTCTGGGGGTCTCAGGCACTCTTCAGCTTGTAGCTGTCTCACTACAATCTGCCTCCATCTTCACATGACAGTCTTCTCTGTCTCTGTATCTTTTCTTCTCTATCTTATAAGAACACTTGTCTTTAGATTTAAGGCCCATCTGAATAATCTAGGATGATCTCTTTTTGAGATTCTTCACTTAATTACGTGTGCAAAGATATTTCCCCCCATTGATTAAAGATCTAAATGTAAGACCAGAAACTATAAAACTCCTAGAGGAAAACCTAGGCAGAACACTCTCTGACATAAATCACAGCAAGATCCTTTATGACCCATCTCCCAGAGTAATGGAAATAAAAGCAAAAATAAACAAATGAGACCTAATTAAACTTAAAAGTGTACAACGAAGGAAACTATAAGCAAGGCAAAAGGACAGCCTTCAGAGTGGGAGAAAATAATAGCAAATGAAGCAATTGACAAAGAATTAATCTCAACAATATACAAGCAGCTCATGTAGCTCAATTCCAGAAAAATAACCCAATCAAAAAAATGGACCAAAGAACTAAACAGACATTTCTCCAAAGAAGACATAGGTGGCTAACAAGCACATGAAAAGATGCTCGACACCACTCATTATCAGAGAGAAGCAAATCAAAACCACAATGAGGTACCATCTCACACTGATCAGAATGGCTGCTATCAAAAAGTCTACAAACAATAAATGCTGGAGAGGGTTCACAGAAAAGGGAACCCTCTTACACTGTTGATGGGAATGCAAACTAATACAGCCATTATGGAGAACAACGTGGAGATTCTTTAAAAAACTGGAAATAGAACTGCCATATGATCCAGCAATCCCACTGGTGGACATAAACACCAAGGGAACCAGAATTGAAAGAGACACATGTACCCCAATGTTCATTGCAGCACTGTATGCAATAGCCAGGACATGGAGGCAACCTAGAAGTTCATTGGCAGACAAATGGATAAGAAAATTGTGGTACATATACACAATGGAATATTACTCAGCTATTAAAAAGAATGTAAGTGAGTAAGTTCTAATGAGGTGGATGAAACTGAAGCCTATTATACAGAGTGAAGTAAGTCAGAAAGAAAAACACCAATATAGTATATTAATGCATATATATGGAATTTAGAAAGATGGTAACAATGACGTTATATGCGAAACAGCAAAAGAGACACAGATATAAAGAATAGACTTTTGGACTCTGTGGGAGAAGTCAAAATTTGAGAGATGATTTGAGGTGAATGTGGATGATTTGAGAAAATAGCATTGAAACATGTATATTACCATATGTGAAGTAGATGACCAGTCCAAGTTTGATGCATGAAATGGCACTCAAAGCCGGTGCACTGGGACAACCCAGAGGGATGGGATGGGGAGGGAAGTGGGAGGGGAGTTCAGGATTGGGGAACACATGTATACCCCCCGAATATATGTGGTGATTCATGTGAATGTATGGCAAAACCACCACAATATTGTAAAGTAATTAGCTTCCAATTAAAATAAACTAATTAATTTTTTTAAAAGATCTTTTTTTCCCAAACAAGGTCACATTCCTGGGTTCCAGGGGTTAGGATGTAGAAGTATGTTTGGCAGGGGATGGGGGAGGGGGAAAGTGGGGCACTATGCACAGTTATTTCTTACCAGGATCAGTGCGATAGCTTTTTAACTGGTTTCCATATTTTAACTTCCACATTCCCATGAACACACACACAGAATTTATTTTACAATGAAATATAACTCCTTACCATGGCCCACAGAGTAGATAAATCTGGCCTCTGCCTATCTCTGATCTCATTTATCAGATACGATTGATATTGTCCAGGCTAGTAGGTGACCCTCAGACAGGAAAAAGGGGCTTCCCAGGTGGCGCTAGTGGTAAAGAACCTTTCTACCAATGTAGGTTAGACTAAAGAGACATGGGTTCGATCCCTGGTTCGGGAAGATTCCCTGGAGGAGGGCACGGTGACCCACTCCAGTATTCTTACTTGGAGAATCCCATGGACAGAAGAGTCAGGTGGGCTACCGTTCATAGGTCCCAAAGAGCCAGGCACAACTGAAGTGACTTAGCATGCACACACGCACACAGGGCAAAAAGTGGGCCAATCAGATTCTCATGAGCATGGAAGGCCAGCCATTCTAAGCAGGGGTAGATAGATAACACACATCAGAGGCTTGAGCTGAAATCGGTTTGTAAATTTTACAGAGGCTGCAGGAACTAGCAGGAAATGAGATGGCTGAGAACACTTCTACAGGTTAAGTCTCAGAAGCAGGGGGCAGAGAAGACATCAGAGGGCAAAGACACATTGACTTGTTGTTGTTGTTCTGTCCATAAGTTGTGTCTGACTCTTTGTGACCTCATGGACGGCAGCACCCCAGGCTCCTCTGTTCCCCACTGTCTTGACTATCTCCCATGCACTTATGGGGTTTAGCATTAGGTGGTGAGTTTGTGCATAGGGTGGAACATTGCTATAGCAACTGAAGTCAGTCTATTCATTTCTTGTATGCATTCCTGGGTTCTGCACACGTGTAATGGTACCAACAAGAGGCAAGACTCCATAGAGGATTGTAACTGTAATGGTAACTGAACTGCAGCAGTAACCTTGTGTTCTGGGAATAGAGCCTTTATGGAGGTGAACTGTCCAGATATGTGAATATCAGAGTGGTGGAGTAAAAAGAATATGAACTAGACACTTGTTTTTAAGTTCCAGTTCTTTCAATTACTAGGCATAAATTTACGCTACTTTCTTTCTTTGGAAAATTTATGAGTAAAATGGGGATAAAAACATCTGTGCTGGCTGCTCTAGTTTGGGTCACCCATCTCCATTTTAGCATTCTTCTCATTGCAGAGGCTGGAAGACTGAAAACTATATTTCTCAGATTTCTCAGTTCAAGATATGACTTTGATTTTACCAATTTGATACAGTTGTATAATTTTTAGAAAGTTAGAGAAAAAGGGGGTTACTTTCCTGGAAAGAAACATCCCTACAGATGGTTCCTGGGTCCAGTCTCCAGTTTCCTGGGGATAGAGAAAGAGTAGAGGTAGTGTCCACAGCTTCTTAGTTTGACTTCTATTCCTGGTCACAGACTGGGTCATCCATTCTCTAATTTTCTGAGCATGAGACATAGATGGCTGGGTAGTGGCTTTTTGCTTCTATAGCTGCAGTGACAGACTCAGAGGAATAGCTTCCATGATGGATCAGTTCTCTCTTCCTGGGGATTATTCTAGGATGACTGGTCTAGAATCTGATCCTTATGCCCTTCTGATGATTTTGAAAAGATCTAATCTTTGGAACCAAATCCTTTCTTTCTTAAAATCCTCAAAGTAATTTCTATTTGCTGAACTGGAGAAGGGGACCCTTAGAAAGGCATGAGATGTCTTACCCAGAAAAGACCAGTTGACCCAGCATGATGAAGCCTCAAAATATAATATGGCATTTTCCTTGGTGAGTGCACTGAAGTCCAGATTGGGCCTTTGGCTTACCGTCTTAGGGCCTGGTATATTAGGATGGATGGGCCTTGGATGTACGGACTCATGCTAACAAACTCTCAAGATGAGAATTTATGAAATCAGATTGCTGATTTAAATGTTTATAATGAGAATGTCAATGTTAGTCACTCAGTTGTATCCGACTCTTTGCAACCCCATGGTCTGCCAGGCTCCTCTGTTCATGGACTTCTCCAGGCAAGAATACTGGAATGGGTAGCCATTCCTTTCTCTGGGGAAATTTTCATGACCCAGGGATTGAACCTGTGTCTCCAACATTGCAGGCAGATTCTTTATTGTCTGAGCCACTAGGGAAGACCTTATAATGAGAAAGGCACTGACAAAAAGACCAGATGCAAGTTTTAGCCTGACTAGAACTTCTATCAGTTATGGTCAAGCTGCATGGAAATTTAAGTTATCAAAGACTGCTTAGTGAACAGGCTACAGAAACAAAGAAAGAGCCACACAGAAATGAACTTGCTTCCTGTGTCAGACTAACTGTAGGTCCTGGGCACTCTTTCCCCTGGACAGTGCTTGAGTGGACTCTCTGAAATGGTGTCCCTGAGATCCTTCTTTCCATGCTTTCAAGGCAGACCAGAATTTCTTCTGAGTCTAAACATCTTAGATCCCGAAGATCTGGGAGGAATTCTGCTCCTTAGGTGGTGCCTAAGAATATCTCTATTCTATTTCATAATTAGTAGATTCTTAGTTTTCCATCTCATAAGGTAAACTTACTTCTCCAAGTTCCAAGGCCTTAGAGAAAGACTAGCCAAATCACATTTTTGTCAGGGTTGTTGTGAGGATTAAATTAAGTAAAATCAATGTATATATTCAAAATACCTACCATTGTACCTGGCACATAGCTGCATATTTAATAAGTAATCATTTTCTTTCAATGATTTTTTTTTCTCCCAGATTTGAGCATAACATTAATACTATTAAATATCTTAATATCAATCTTTGGGAAGTATTTTGTTTACTTACCTGCCTTCCTAAATCAAGAATAACCGGTTACTTGACTTTTTCTTATTGACTTTTGGTTATCAATGTAAACAGCCATTGGGCTTCCCAGGTATAGCAGTGGTAAAGAATCTGTCTGTCAAAGCAGGAGGTGCAAGAGACACAGGTTTGATTCCTGGGTCGGGAAAATCCTCTGAAGGAGGACATTGCAACTTGCTCTAGTATTCTTGCCTGGAACATTCCATGGACACAGGAGCCTGGTGGGCTACAGTCCACGGCATTGTAAACAGCCAGACATGACTGAGTGACAGCATGCACACACACATAAACAGCTATTACTTTTAATATAATGATACTCTCCAGGGTTCATTTGTATATAGATCAACTTGTTTTGAAGCCAGATGGCCCTGTTTCCTTTTTCTTGTTCCATGTCTCCTATTTAGAATTTATAGTCTCCTCCTTTAAATATCATTGGTCCTTTGTTACTTCTAGGTACTGCCAATCTACCTGACCTAATCAAACCACAACCTGTTGTTGTTGTTCAGTCACCAAGTCGTGTCCGATTCTTTGCAACTCCATGGATAGAAAGCAGCATGCCAGGCCTCTCTGTCCTTCACCATCTCCCAGAGTTTGCCCAAGTTCGTGTTCACTGAATCAGTAATCCATCCAAACATCTCACTCTCTGTGGTCCACTTCTCCTCCTGCCTTCAATCTTTCTCAGCATTAGGGTCTTTTCTAATGTGTCGGCTCTTTTCATCATGTGGTCAAAGTATTGGAGCTTCAGCTTTAGCACCTCTCCTAATGGATATTCAGGATTGATTGCTTTTGGGATTGACTGGTTTGATCTCCTTGCAGTCCAAGGGACTCCCAAGTATCACATCCCGAAGGCATCAATCTTCAGTGCTCTGCCTTCATTATGGTCCAACTCTCACATCCACACATGAGGACTGAAAAGACCATAGCTTTGACTATGTGGACCTTTGTCAGCAAAGTGATGTCTTTGCTTTTTAATACACTGTCTAGATTTGCCTTAGCGTCCCTTCCAAGAAGCAGTCATCTTCTAGTTTCATGGCTGCAGTCACCATCTACAGTGATTTTAGAGCTCAAGAAGAGGAAATTTGTCACTGCTTCCAGCTCCGCCCCCCACCCCCCCACCATTTGCCATGAAGCGATGGGACTAGATGCCATGATTTTAGTCTTTTTAATACTGAGTTTTAAGCCAGGTTTTCCCTTCTCCTCTTTCACCCCCATCAAAAGGCTGTTTAGTTTCTCTTGACTTTTCATGGTCAAATCACAGCCTACTATAATCTAATACTAATCTGTTACAAATCAGGTACTACGTCTAGTCAGAACTGCATATCAGATAAGAACTGTCAGGGTTCTCTGGTGGCTCAGTGGTAAAGAATCTGCCTGCCAATTCAGGAAGCACAGGTTCCATCCCAGACGGGGGAAGAGCCCACATACCCTGGAGCAACAAAGCCCGTGAGTCTGTGCACCACACTAGAGAAAAGCCTGTGCAGCAAAGAAGACCCAGCACAGCCAAAAAAAAAGAACTGTCAAAACACTGGCTGAGCATTTAGGAATTGCCTATGGGTTCTAGGCAGATGAGAGAAGTTCTAGGTTGAGAACAAGCAGCAAGTTTGGGAGCTCTGTATGTGTGCGTGCTCAGTCACATCTGACTTGTTGTGAGCCCATGGACTGTAGCCTGCCAAGCTCATCTGTACATGACATTTTCAGGCAAGAATACTAGAGTGGGTTGCCATTCCCTACTCCAGGGGATCCTCCAGACCTAGGGATTGAACCTGTGTCTCCTGTGTTGGCAGGCAGATTCTTCACCACTGAGCCACCCAGGAAGCCCTTGGAAGCTCTAGATAGTATGAATACAGGGAAGGATGGGCAGATGTCACAAGTTAGTTCAAAAGGATTCTGAAATCAAGAGGTCAGTGCTAACAAGTATAGCTGAAGTCCTGTTGGAGCAGAGGATGTTTTCTCTCTGCTGATACAGACTGCCTGCCAATCAGGTGGAATTTACTGTAAATGTGAAAGAACTGCAGAAAGCAGGGAGAGGAGCCCAGATAAGTCAGGAAGAAAATTCTTTTGGAAATTACCATGTGGGATTTTAACCATGCAACCTCCACCAAAAGAGTAAACATTCTCTTTGTAATTTCTAGACTTGAGTTTTAGCACTGCACCTCTTTTTCAAGTCACTCTTATGTATTTTGAAGATATGAATATTAGCACTTTTTCTGGCATCTTAATCTTGCCTTAGGTACAGAGGTGAAGGCCCTCAATCAGCAAACCTTAGAGGTCCATGCTCAATGAGAAAATATAACTGGACTTCCAAGACAGAGCTGAAAAGTGTTGACACAGAGATGCTCTTAGAGCAAATTTGTGTGCTTGATGCACAGTGAGGCCAAATCAAAATGTCAGAGTTTGGAGCAGAAAAATTTCTGTTGCAGGGCCATGCAAGGAGTGGGTTGGCTCCTTGTCAACTCCAAATGGTTGTTGGCACTTGCCAACTTTCTCTGTGTAGATTGCATCTTGTGCCGTTGCAGCTGTTGACCTTTGACATGCCCTGAGAGGGGCTTGGGGTGGAGAGTGAGGCACTCTGTGCTCCAGGAAAACTGGCAGAACAGGTCTTCAGATAGATGTTGTCAGGAACTGATTTCACGATCCCAGTCCTTGTATCTCCTTATATCTAGAAAAGCACTAAATCCCTTCTATCAGGAAGCATTTGGCAGGAGGCTTCCTGTGTGCTGTTTCCTGATGTTCCTTACTAATCCCTGAATATTCAGAGGTGAGTGGAGAGGCATACCTCTCACAGGAACAAAAGGAATGCATATATTCTTAAAGTAAAAGTAACTAATTACGGCCTTCCTCCCTTACTTTATGGAAAATGAGTTTTACAACCCCCTCTCTTGAAGATGGATTGTAGCCTTATGTTTCCTGAATGTGTTGTAAGATTCTTGGTCCTAAGACAGCATGTATATACTGACATTACACTGAATAAACGCCTTTGCTCCATCAGAGCCTTGGTCCCCGTGTCTCACTTCTTCTCTCCCTCTTCCTTTTTCTCTATCTCTCTCCTTCAGGCCAGTCCCATAGAGCGCAAGGGTCCGTTGAGCTCACTAACCTGCCCAGCCTTTCAAGTCCCCCATGTGAGGGCGCCCTGTGCCTAACGGGAAGCGTCGCAAACCTCGTGTCAGAGGTTTTATTGATTCCTTTCATATCGGCCTCTTTTCCTTTCCTTTATTTTCTTATCGTCGACTCTGCACCCCCGAGCCCCAGCCCATTAAAGGGCCATAACACCCTTCATGGTGATATCAGCTTCTTGTGACCAGCGGAAAACCTTTTGTAAAATAAGTCCTTGATTGCACTGAACTTCCCCTGCACAAAAAGCGTATATATTGACCTTGCCCTAAAACTTCTTTGGAGCAGTTTCTCAGAGCTGTCTGAGATACTGTCTTCCAGGCTGCAGTCTTCATTTTGCTCCAAATAAAACTTAACTTTCCCTCTGACGTGGTTCATCTTTTTTCTTTATTGGTACCCTAAAAAGCCCTGAGGTCACCAAAGAGTTTGGGCAAGGCATTTTAAGAGCCAGCTGAGGGAGTCTATGATCAGCTTGTGCACAAGTCTTTGACTGGTTGATGGTGAGGGAACGGGGTGGTGTCACAGGGGTTAACATAATCAGTCCTCAGGCTCCAGGACGGCTGAGGCTATGGACTCGTGGTATCAAGTAGCGAATGTCTTTCATTTGGTGGTGGTGGTGGTGGTGGGATTCAGATCTGTAAAACGACTCAGGAAATGTGCATCAAATACTGTTATTTAGGTACTTCAGAGACCAGCTAAAGTAGAGAGGAAAGGGAAAAGGGCTTATCCCGGGAAGGCCCCATAGCGGCCTGCTCAGTTACAATTGGGCATGGAGTACAGGCAGGCAAGGGAGAAACTGCAATGTGAACATAGATTGAACCTTTCTAGACATTCTGCCTTAATAAAACCCCCCTCTTCATAACTGCTTATGTGGTGGTGCTTTGCAAAAACAAGGAAAATAGACTGAGCTCCAGATTTGAGTTGCTACAAGTTGGAGAAGAAAAAACACTGCAGGAGGGAAGATGACGGTGTCAGGTGAGTGTAGATGTCATGTGAGGGTATGTTCCTCGGTCCTTGTCTCGTCACAACAAAGATTTGGAGTGATGGACATTGAAGCCCTCGGCGGGCCACAGCTCTCAGGTCTGGACAGACCACGTTATAGCTCTTAAATAAATTAACGTTACAGCTCTATTTTATTTAGAAGATGATAGCCAGAGAATTCATCCTCGAGGCATGAGGACATGCAAGGCCGTGAAGAGAACACCGCAGCACGTGGGAGAGAAAGGGAGAGTCCATCTTCGAGGTGCAGGAGAGAGAGAGCGAGCGAGCACTTTGTTTCCTATTTTATATGTTTATTTCTGCCCCCTGGGCCTGTCCTGTGCAAATTGGGCTTAGACAGGAGTGCTGTTCTATTTGCAGTTCTCACTCAGGTCCTCGGACCTTCCTTTTTCTATTTTCGTGGGCTTTTCCCTTCCTTGTCTTCTAGCCACCGCCATTTTGGACTCCTGTTTCCTATTCTAACTACCTAACAACAGTGAGTAGAATTCCATGAAAGGATAGGATGAATCAAGTAATTGAAGTCAAATCAAGCCTCTGTACTGCAACACTGAATTATATCTTGGAGACAGAGTTTGGGGTGAAATAGAAAAGGATAGCTTTACTGTTGTGCCAGGCAAAGGGCGCCACAGTGGGCTAATGCCCTCAAAACTGTGTGTCCCAATCTAAAGGGGCTAGTGAGGAGTTTTATAGTAGTGGTTCAAAGAGGAAGTGATCAGCTTATGGACATTCTTCCAACTGGTTTGTGGTGAGGTAAGTGGGATGCAGCATCATCAACATTTAGTTTCCAACTGATCTGGGGTCTCTGTGTTTATGGGCAGCATACACTTAATTTCTCCTGCCTGGTGGGGATTTCAGTATTTGCAAAACAGCTTAAAGATATTGCTATGTATATCCCTTGAGGGGGAACCAGAACCCTGTCCCAAGGATCCTGGCTGTTTCTTGTGACTATTCCTTCCTCATCTCTTCAGCACCTCACTTCCCTAATTAGCAACTGTTTGAACCTGCCCCATGGAACTCAGAGAAGGTTGTGGAGGTTGAATGAAGTCTATTTCCTGTAATTAAGAAATGGGGGACACACAAAAGCTATTGTGCCCAGGAGCCCCACAGTGTCCAACTCAGAATCACAATGACTGGAATATACAAGCTTCTGAAAATTCCCAGTGAATTGTAGTGAAAGGCGTATGCATGTTCATATGGTGCAGGATCAAGTCCAAGCCAACTTTTATTTAAATCTCAAAGTACTGGCCATCTGGATGGGCTCAAGAGCATAAGGCACCCAGGATCAGCACAGTCAGGAGCTACAAGGTTTGGTTTAAAGAAGAGAAAGGTATCAAGTACAAGACAGCACAGGTAGACCCTTGTGTCCTGCCTTTGGAACAGATATTTTAACTTCTTAATATTCCCATTATCTTCTTGGAAGATGTTAATAACTTAACTTTTCAGAAGCCAAAGAGGGAAGCTTTTCTTCTAGTATTTCCTAGACATATTTCCTCCTATACTCTTGTTTGACTGGCCAAAGTGGTCTTCAACTAATTCCTAAAAGCATCCCTGTACTTTCTTCCCATTGTACACAACAGAGATGATATCGACTCATGCTTTGCAGGCTTTAAAAAGCACATAGTACCTCACAGGACCTCTTCTTTGTTCTTTAAGTCTTACAAGACCTTTAATCAGTTCAGTTCAGTCTCTCAGTCATGTCCGAGTCTTTGAGACCCCATGAACTGCAGCACGCCAGGCCTCCCTGTCCATCACCAACTCCCAGAGCCTACCCAAACTCATGTCTATTGAGTTGGTGATGCCATCCAACCATCTCATCCTCTGTCATCCTCTTCTCCTCCCGCCTTCAATCTTTCCCAGCATCAAGGTCTTTTCAAATGAGTCAGCTCTGCACATCAGGTGGCCAAAGTATTGGAGTTTCAACTTCAACATCAGTCCTTCCAATGAACACCCAGGATTGATCTCCTTTAGGATGGACTGGTTGGATCTTCTTGCAGTCCAAGGGACTCTCAAGAGTCTTCTCCAACACCACAGTTCAAAAGCATCAATTCTTTGGTGCTCAGATTTCTTTATAGTCCAACTCTCACATCCATACATGTGACTACTGGAAAAACCATACCTTTGACTACACGAACCTTTGTTGACAAAGTAATGTCTTTGCTTTTTAATATGCTGTCTAGGTTGGTCATAACTTTCCTTCGAAGGAGTGTTTTTTAATTTCATGGCTGCAATCACCATCTGCGGTGATTTTGGAGCCCAGAAAAAGAAAGTCTGCTACTGTTGCCACTGTTTCCTCATCTATTTGCCATGAAGTGATGGGACCAGATGCCATGATCTTAGTTTTCTGAGTGTTGAGTTTTAAGCCAACCTTTTCACTTTACTCTCTCACTTTCATCAAGAGGCTCTTTAGTTCCTCACTTTCTGCCATAAGGGTGGTGTCTTCTGCATATCTGAGGTTATTGATATTTCTCCTGGCAATCTTGTTTCCAGCTTGTGCTTCATCCAGCCCGGAAGATCTTTGATAGAGATCGATAAAATTCTGTCCCTGTAAATACTGAGTTGGCCAAAATGTTTGTTTGAGTTTTTGCGTAACAGCTTAATGGAAAAAACTAAATGAAATTTTGGCCAACCCAATAAGTTAACTGCAGGTTTTTAATACTTGGTGAAAAGATTTTCCTTTGACAGGATATTACCTTTTTCCAATTAGGGAAAAACAGATCCTCAAGGATAAGTCACACGCCCCACTGCCTGCTGCCCACAGGAGGCTTCTAAAGATTCCCCAGCTGGGTCTGAAGTCGTGTTGTATAAGGGACTTTCTTGTTATGGAAAGGGACAGAGCTGGGTGGATGAGTAGGAATAGTCAGACAGCTACATGTGTTCTTTGGATGGTTCTAGGGGAACCTTCCAAATTCTTCCCCTGAAAGAGTGAAACAGAGTATCTGTGGGAAATTTAGACACCAGGTCATCTAATGCTTTTAAGAACCTTAGTAATGGTCAGAAATCCTTACTCATCAGAAAGGATTTTGTGGGTGAAAGGAATGTTTTGGACAAAGCTTTTTCAACTTCATGAATAGAACCAGAGTGAAATTTGCAGTAAATAAAGTTTAATGAGTAATTTCAGCATTATTCACAGTAGCCAAAAAATGGGAGCAACCCAAGTGGCCATCAATGGATGCATGGATAAACAAATGTAGTGTATATATATATATATATATATATAGTGGAATATCATTTGGCTTTAAAAGGAAGGAGACTCTGATATACTCTACAATGTGGATGAACTTTGAAGGTATTATGCTAAGTGAAATAAACCAGTCACAAGCATACTACATGATTCCGCTTAGTGAGGAATCGAGAGTAGTCGAATGCACAGAGACATAAAGTAGCAGGGTGGTGGCCAGGGTCTAGGGGGAAGGGAGAATGAGGAATTACTGTCTAATGAGTGCAGAGTTTCAGTATGAAGAGATGAAAATAGATCTGGAGAGGGATGTTGATAATGGTTGCACAACTATATGAGTATACCTAATGTCACTGAACTACACATTTAAAAATGGTGACAATGGTTTAAAAATAATAAATTTTATGTTATATATATTCTGCTGCTGCTGCTGCTGCTGCTAAGTCACTTCAGTCATATCCAACTCTGTGAGACCCTGTAGACCGGAGCCCACCAGGCTCTGCCGTCCCTGGGATTCTCCAGGCAAGAACACTGGAGTGGGCTGCCATTTCCTTCTCCAATGCTTGAAAATGAAAAGTGAAAGTGAAGTCGCTCAGTCTTGTCTGATTCTTAGTGCCCCCATGGACTGCAGCCCCACCATGCTTCTCCGTTCATGGGATTTTCCAGGCGAGAGTACTGGAGTGCGTTGCCACTGCCTTCTCCGATATACATTCTACCACAATAAAAAAAAAAAAAAAGTGTAGTGAGAAAGATACTATGCTGTTTGCAAAATTTTGTATTTCTTTTACTTTTAATCACATTTTCCCCACATATGCTCTGTGAAAACATTCATGAGAATAAGATTCTCTTGTTTGAATCAGCTGGAGAACTCTCCATACACAAAGCATTAAGTACAAAAAAGTTTCTGATAAGACTTGCACTGACCATTTTAAAGCTTTGTTTGATCAGCTTTTCTATGTATTTGACCCTAGAACACCTTTTCCAGAGATCCATTAAACACCTGTTAGAACTGGTATTCTGCAAAACATCAGCTTGGAGAGCACTATTTAAGTCTTCTTCCAATCTGCATAGAAGATGTGTTTGGAACGTAATGGGTGATTTTCTTTGGAAGTTCCATTCTTTATAGATACACCTAGTGAACTTTGTGATTAGCAGTTAGAGATTAATTTGTTAGGCTTTATTAGTTTAGTAAAGAGATGGTAAATGAAAAGCTCTCAGTGTGTGGAGAGGTACTCTCGCCCACGTACTGGAAAATTAGTTTGAATTTTGCCAATAATGGAGGCAAACTCCATCACCCTGGTGGCAGCTACCTGGATCACCGGCATGTGATTGGCAAATAAAAATCAGTTGATCATAACTGTCCTACAACTGACTTTTATTTTTAATCTGCCCAAAGGCTCCCCTTTTTCTTGATTTATATAAGTGGGTTCTTTGGCTTGCATGGATGGGAACACTAATGTAAAATGATCTTGCTTTCACAGTTATTATTTCATGCTTGGATTTTGACCTACCTCTCCATCCAGAACAGCTGCAGAAAACGACATTATTTCATGGAGTATCTTGTGCCCACAGATCAACATTTTGGGCAAATTATTTCCACCTTCTGGATTTCATATTCCTCATCTCTAAAATAAAGAGTTGGATTAGATTACAAAAGTTCCTTCCACCTTAAAAAAAAAAGTCCCCCCCCTTTTTTTTTCAGATAAAAGGAGTCATTTTTCCCTTTTCTTGCAAGTCAACATTTCTGTCTTTACCTTATGAAGATCTTGAGATCAGTATGCTTCCTGTTTTATAAGCATTTCCAATTTGCATACAATATTTTTTATATTTCATACCTACCAGACACTTTTCTTAACAGTTCTGTTGTTCCTCTAGCACTTCTATTGCTAAATTTTTGACCAATTGTTCTTAGAAAAGGTTCAAGGCTTGAAACTATGGCTCTTTTAGAAAATAAGGGAACATTTAAAGTGAACCAAAGCAAAGTTTTAAAAACACCTATAAATTATAAACATTCAAGGACAACCATGATAAAAACAAAAGTGCAGTATGAAACTTCCAAGCTAGAAAAGAGAAGGAAATGGAATAAGAAAATAAATACGCCAGGAACTAAATAGTTTCTTTAAAAAGAAAAAGAAAAAATATCCTACAAAAGGAAACACAAAGAAAAATGGTAGAAACATGCCCAAGCATGTAATCAATAAAATGCAAATGACATAAGTATATTAGTTAAAATAGATTTTAGATTGATTTTGAGAACAGTATTCAAAATTCAACCATGTGGTTTTACAACAGATGTACCAGAAACTTACAAACGTGGGAAGGTTAAAAATAAAAAGGATGGAAAAAGATGAAACACATAAATCCTAAACAAAAGACAGCTGGTGACGAGATAATAATTTTAGATAAAATGGACTTTAAGGTAAAAGTCATTTTTAGGAATAATGTGATCTTTATATAATATTTTTTTATTGGAATATAACTGCTTTACAATGCTGTATTAGTTTCTGCTATACAGCAATGTGAATCAGCCGAACATATATATATATCCCTTCCCTTGTGAACCTGCCTTCCACCCCATCTCCCATCCTGCTCCTCTAGGTCATCACAGAGCACTGAGCTGAGCTCCCTGTGCTACACAGCAGCTTCCCACTAGCTATCTATTTTACACATAATAGTGTATATATGTTGATGCTACTGTCTCAATTTGTCCGCCTTCTTCTTCCCTGCCCCCGAGTACCATTTTTCTAAATTTCATATATATATGTGTTAATCTGCATTATATTTTATTTATAAAATGGGATGCAGTGCACCTCTCCAAGTGTAGGTGGATGATATGACATAAAGTATTTGAAACTCTTAGCACAGTGCTTGGCATAAGTTCTCAATCATTGATGGCACTTACTATTATTTGCTACTTTTCAAAAAGCTCCGAATCAGCAGTTGCTGCTGAACCTGATAAAGTTTTAATAACAGTCTGATTGAAAGCCGTGGTACTTTGTGGATGAATATCAGATGGATGAATCTATTTTCCCACAAATCCTAGTTTTCAGTTTTTTATTATCTTTAGCCAACTTTATAGTTTTTCCATATTTGAGGTCCACAGTTGGCAAAACTGAATGTTTTGGTTACTTTCAGCAGTTCTTAGTGTGCTTAGAATTTCAGAGTCAGGGTAACGCAATGTGTCTTTCTTAGCATCCTGGTCAAAATGCTCACTTTCTCCTGGACATGTCTAGACAGTTTAATGTGATATTTGCCTAAAACTCAGAATCCGAACCCACCAACGTTTTTCTCTTCTGACCTCAGCTTGCAGCATGTGGGATCTTAGTTTTACTAGGGATCAAACCTGCGCCCATCGCAGTGGAAGCTCAGAGTGTCAACCACTAGACCACCAGGGAAGTCCCCTGAAACCATTAACTCTTTAAAACATTTTCTTGTTAGTCACTGCCTTTCTACCAGCTGCCATTTCATTTTAAGAGACCACTTCCAAATGTGTTGAGGATTCACAACAGACTATGGCCCAGTGCATTTCTGCTGTAATTTATTTAATACATCAATAAACATTTACTAAATTCTTCTTAAACGACAGACACTTTTCTGTGCCAGGCATAACAGAGAGTACAAACATGAATAAGTCTTAATTCCTACTCTGGAGAATCTCACTGTGTGTGTGCGTGCTCAGTTGTGTCCGACTCTTTGCAATCCCATGGACTGAAACCCACCAGGCTCCTCTGTCCATGAGATTTCCCTGGCAAGAATGCTGGAGTGGGTTGCCATTTCCTCCTCCAGGGGATCTTCCTGATAGAGGGAGCCAACCTGCATCTATTGCATCTCCTGTGTTGACAGGTGGATTTTTCACCCCTGAGCCACCTGGGAAGCTCCCATCTCACTGTTTAGTGGGAGAAATAAGACAGATAAAAAATACTGATCTCTCTCAGTTTAGGAAAAAGGCAAGGATAACTACTCATCACTTCTATATAACATTGGTCTGGAGACAATAACCAGTATAATAAGGCAAAAATTAAAAAAAAAGAAATGATAGTATAAATAATAGGGATGAGTAATTAAAACTCTTTATTTCAGAGAAATAAAAACTTCTTTGTATTTTGTCACAGTCTTTGTTTTAGTGTCTAGTTTTCCTGATGCAAATATTGCTATTAAGATTTCATTTCATTTTTATTTGCATGAAATAATTTTTCCATCTCCTCACTTTCAGATACTGTGTGTCTTTAAATCTGAAGTGAGTCTCTTGTAGGCAGCATGTACAGGAGTCTTGTTTTTGTATCCTTTCAGCCATTCTGTGTCTTTGATTGGAGCATTTATTCCACCTATATTTAATTATTGATAGGTATGCAGTATTGCATTCAGTTAATTGTTTTGAGGTTGTTTTATGGTTTTTTCTTGTTCCTTTTCTCTTCTTTTGCTCTCTTCCTTTGTGATTCATGACTGTCTTTAGTGTTATGTTTGGATCCCCTTCTTTGTTCATGTGTATCTATTCTAGATGATTGGTTTGTGGTTACTATAAGGATTCCAAAACGGTGCTTACCAGCACCAGTGTCCTCCTGGTAGAATGAGCTCCCCCCAAATGTCTGCTTCCAATATCTGTGTACCCTGGGTCAGTCCCAGTTGCTCCTGCCTCTCCTCTCTGGGAGGCTCTTCAAGATCGGCAAGCAAGGCTGACCCAGGTTCCTTTCAAATTAATACTTCTGCTCTGAGTCTTAGAGTGTGTAAAATTTTCTGTGCACCCTTTAAGAGTAGAGGCTCTGTTTCCCACAGCTCTCTGAGTTTTCCCCAAACCAGCCACTTTGGGCTTCAAAGCCAAACAAATATAAGTGGGGGCTTATATTCCCAGAGCGGGAGCCCTGGGCTGGGGTGCCCAGTGTGAGACTCTGACTCCTCACTCCTTAGGGAGAACCTTTGCAATTGATTATCCTCCCATTTGTGGGTCACACATCAGGGATGGATCTTGACTGTACGGCATGCCCCCTCACTCCACCCCTCTTGCTGTGGTTCCATCTGAAGAGTGTTAATAGTGTCGGATTCTTGAGGCCAGAGGTCCCCAAGCAGCAGGAGGAAATGAACTGCAGGTGGCAGACGCTTTTTAAAAATTTTCTCTTCTAATCCTATGTCGTCATGGTGACACCCGGTTCTGCCCGAACTTAGCTCCATCTCAAACCTTGAGCTAACCAACGTGTTTTTCTTATGGAAATGTTTTCTTAAGCTATGTAAATGAACTATGTATTTGCTTGGGAATCTGCCTTTCTTTAAGGTTCATGTTAATTGTTTTATGACCGGGTATGACTAACCTTGTGCCAGTTCAGTTCAGTTCAGTCACTCAGTCGTGTCTGACTCTTTGCAACCGCATGGACTGCAGCGTGCCAGACTTCCCTGTCCGTCACCAACTCCCGGAGTTTACTCAAACTCATGTCCATCAAGTCGGTGATGCCATCCAACCGTCTCATCCTCTGTCATACCCTTCTCCTCCTGCTTTCAAATTTTCCCAGCATCAGGGTCTTTTCCAAGGAGTCGGTTCTTTGCATCATGTGGCCAAAGTATTGGAGCTTCAGCTTCAGCATCAGTCCTTCTGTCAGGGGAGTGTGTAATTTCCTCGGTTCTGTCTCATTACAAAAAAAATTTGAAGCAATGGACGTTAAAGCCCTCGGCGCTTTACAACTCTTGGACAGTGTTACAGCTCCATGTTACAGCTCAGTTTTGTTTAGAAAATAAAGGAAAATATATCCTTGAGGTGTGAGGGCATGCTGACCCAAAAGATGTGAAAGGGAGAGAGAGAAAAAGAGAGAGAGAGAGAGAGCATGCTCATGTGCAGGGGAGAGACACCCCGGCCCTTTGGCTCCTCCTTTTATATGTTTTTTCCTCCCGCTGGGCCTGACCTATGTAAAGCTGTACCTGTTTCTCCCCACTGCTGAATCAAACCCCTGGTGACATTACCCCCCAGCTTTCTTCCTCTTCTGTGTCTGAGAAGTGTGACTTCCCCTTCTCTGCAAAGCAAGGCTCCTTATTACTGGTCCGGATCCCACTCTGCCCTGTTTGCCTTATGAGACTGTTCGTTCCTTTGTGAGGGATTCTGCCTCTACTCTCTTCAATTCTTCACTCTTCACTGGATCCACCAAATAAATATTCAACATTTGTATACCACCTGTGGGCTTCCCTGGTAGCTCAGTCAGTAAAGAAGTTGCCTGCAGTGGAGGAGACCCAGGTTTAATCCCTGGGTCAGAAAGATCCCCTGGAGAAGGAAATGGCAACCGACTTCAGTTTTCTTGCCTGCAAAATGCTATGGACAGAGGAGCCTGGCGGGCTACAGTCCATGGAGGTGGACTTAGCAACTAAACCACCACCATGTTACTCTAATCTTCTCCAAGTATTCCCCAATTGTCTGTTTCCTTACTTAACTGCACTTCTTTCGAGAGCTGTCCGTGTCATGTCTTCACCTCTTATTAATTCTTCAGCGTTTTCAATGTCAGTTCTGTACCTTCCACACCATAGAAACCCATTTTGTTAGGTCACTTTATGCTGCCCAGGCCAACACTGATTTCTTTGTCCATGTTTTGCTGGAACTTTCTGTGGTGTTCTAGGCTGTTGACCACTTCTCTTTTTTTGTAATAAATGCTTCCTCTCTTGGCTTGCATGACACTATACTACCCTGGCTTTCTCCTAACTCCTTAGTCTTCTCAAACTTCTTTGCCAACACCCTTGTTCTTCCTCCCATCATCTGAACTCTAATACTATATGCTCTTCAAGGAGCCATTCATGGACTCTTGTCTTCTCCTATTAAATCCACATCCCATCCATTCCCATGACATTTGCCATTGCTTTATATATGATGGTCCTTCAATAAATATAGATATTCCAAATATTTCTTCTGAGCCTCAGATTCCTATATTTAATGACTAGTTTGATATTTCTAACTTGGATGGTTCATAGGAATCTCAAAATTAACATATACCAAAGAAATGTTTTATTCCTATTTCATCATTCTTTTTCACCTGGGTAAATTTCATTCAGGTGGAAATAACTGTTTTTGGCCACACTGGACAGCTTGAGGGATCTTAGTTCTCCAATCATGGATCAGAATCATGCTGCCTGCAGTGGAAGGGCAGAATCCTAAACACTGGACCACCAGGGAATTCCCAGGCAGGGGAAGCTTTATCTTTCTTGCTACCTTTTCCTCATTCACTGCTTCCTGTCTCTCAACATATTCTAATTCATCACAAAACCCTGCTGATTCCAACTCTAAATCAGTAGTCTTGGAATATTATGGATATGTTCATATCCATCTCCAGAAGTTTACCCCCAAGCCACCATCATCTTTTGTTTGACTCCTGCCTAACCTCCAAACTGGTTTTCCTTTGTCAACTCTTTCTCCCCATCAATCTATTCTCCAGGTAGAAGTAAAAATGATTTATAAATGAGTATAGGATAATGCCTCACACTTGTACACAAATTGCACCTCTCCTCATGATGGAAAACTGTCAGTGGCTTATTTCACTTAAAATACAATAAAACTCTCACTGTGGTTTCAAAACCTTGCAAGATCTATCTCCTCACTAACTTACCCTTGAACTGCTTTTCCACTCACTCACTACATTGATATCCCTCCTTCTATCAGTACTTAGAGTGACCAATCTCATTTTTTGCCTCACAGGAAGTTTGTGCAACCTGTAAGCTCTGCCTAGAATGTTCTTTCTGACATTCTTTGCCTGGCTAACTCTGTCAGTGCTAGGTTCTTGTATCATGTCCTCAGCATGGACTTCTCTCTGCCTTCCTGTACCTGACAGCCCAGTGTTTTCCACTGTAATGGCCCAATTTGTAAATATATATTTATTTGGGTGTCTATTGGTTTAATTTCAGTTTTTTCCCCCTAGATATATTTAATTTCTGTGATGGTAGAGACCAGGCTGATTTTGTTTGCCCCTGTATATCAGTTCCTGGTGCATAGTAGATACTCAGTAAGTGTTGAAGGAATTTACTGTTGAATATAATATATATAATGATAAGTTCTCCAGTCTAAGGCCAGGATCAATTGTCTGTTTTTCTGTAATTGTCCCTACTCTGTTAATCCCTAATATAGGCAGAATGTACCATTTCTTCCTACAAGGTTTTATTTTATAGCCCTCTGTATTTGCCTTTATGATGCTATTAATGTCACGTGAACAAGAAATACATCACTGTTTTTGTAAATTATTGAGATTTGGGGGGCTGCTCATTGCCATCATTTAACCCAATGTAGAAATGAGATAGACTCATTTCCTTGAAGCAACTAGTTGTGCTGAGAAGATGTAAGCAGAAGTCACTTGGTCATATCTTTCCACTTCAGAAATCATACTTCTGGGTCCAAATGTGGTGGAGCAGTAAGGAATCAGGAACAAAGTGTAGAGAAGATTAGATATTTAGGACTATGTAAAGAGAGAATGAGATTGCATGGAAAACCTTTTGCATCTAATGTAAGTATGCCTTAACTCTCCCATCCAAGTCCTTACATTGTTTTTGGATCACTCAGTGTTTTCTTGGATAGGACCACACCTAAGTGTGCTGAAGTCTTGGATGTCAGAGACTCAGTCCCATCCCTGCTTGGCCCCCCAACATGTGCAGGAACATTGTGCACTTCCTGTAGCAGTGTGGCCTGAGGCAGGCTCTTGGTGGGGGTTCATGCTCCTCTGTCCATCTGCTTGTTGCTGGTGTATCCCACTATGGGACTCAGGACCTCTCCCCTAGGAGGGCCTATGTGACATCACCAGTTTACTGACAGATGCATTTGACTTGGGAGAGTGGCTAAATGCAGAATAAAATACTGCCAAGCTCCATCTTCTGCTTCAGGAAACATTGTCTGAGTACCTGCTCTATTTCTGGCAATTAACAAACACCCTACCACCATCAGGTAAGGAAAGTATCATCTCCATTAGACAGATGGGGACGCTGGTTTAGAGATCATAGCGATCTTATGCATGGGTGCAGAGCTAGTGAGTGGAGAACAAGAGATTTGAACACAAATATTTGAATCTCTCTCTCTCTCTAAGTATATATTAATGATGCTGCACATGCAACTAAATGTACAACTCATTGCATAACATTCTCTTCTTTAAATCTCGCCCCTGTGATCTTTCTCTTGAAATCTCTTCCTACTGGCCGGGTATTGAAGGATAGTTTTCAAGGTCTTGGAAATTGTTGTTTTCTGACAAAAATCACTCCACAGAAGTTTGATGGAAGAGCCTGGAGGGGCAAGTCTTGGGAATCAAAACAGTGAAAACTTCTTTCCTGTTGGTTACTCCAATACAAGCTGTGGTGGGCTGATGGAAGGAGACAGAGACTCATGGAGCTCCCAGTTGAAGCCACTGGCCAAGACACCCCTCTCAGGGCTGCTTCACACACCTGAGCCAACACCTAGTGTCTGCCTGAATACAGTGGGGTAATCCAGAGGAAGAGACCAGCCGCTGGGTCCGTCTCCCTGGGACGCTTCTCAGAACTAATTGTGGGCTTCCTAAGTTGGAAAGCACAGTATAATTAAGGGGATCTGCTGGGGCAGTACCAGGCACCCACAGCTCAGACAGTGCCACCCCCCACGCCCACCTGCTGCCGTCATACCTGTCCCTAAGGTGCTCTCCTGACTCTTGAAGGTGACCAATTATCAGGTGGTGGTTCTGTGGGGGATTTCAGGGCCTGTGGCCACTTGGGTCTTCAGGGAATTCCTGGCGGGAATTTGAATGGCACGTCTGTGTTATGTTAAGCTTTATACAGAACGGGGTCCTCCTACCCTCTTGCATACATTGTCTTTCCTTTCAGTGGACTCTGGTAACCGGAGAGGGCTGGACTCCAGGTCCTTACTGAAAGAGAATGAGTGCTAGATGTGTGAAAGTGGATGCCAAGTTGGGCTCTTTAATTTAGGTCATGTCAGTTACCACTTCTTGCAGTTTGTATCTGCTTACATGCTGTATTCTTTTTTAATTTGAAAGAAAATTTAGTTTTATCTTTTAAATTTATTTTTATTGAAGTATAGCTGAAGTGCAATGTTGTGTTAATTACTGCTGTACAGCAAAGTGACTCAGTTATATATCTATACACACACACACACACATTCTTTTTCATATTATTCTCCATTATGGTTTATCACAGGATAGTGAATATAGTTCCCTGTGCTATACATAGGACCTTGCTGTTTACCCAGTCTGTATATACCAGTTTGCACCTGCTAATCCCAACTCACAATCCAACCCTCTCCCACCACCTCCCTCTTCCTTGGTAACCACCAATCTATTCTCTGTGTCCCTGGTTCTGTTACATAGATAGGTTAATTTGTGTCATATTTTAGATTCTACATGTAAGTGATATCACATACCTATTCCTACATGCTGGAAAACTGACATTTACCCACAGGAACTGGTGTTTAACCTCTTCCTTACCTCGTTCTACCAAGTCTCATAGAGCACCATGCTGCTTGCTTACACAACAGGAAACCAAGTAAAAGCTGCCCCACCCGACGTCCAAGTAGAAAGGGACTGAATGTGAAGTCTTTTGCCTTTTGAGAGGGCACAGAGGAAATCTGGTGAGACCTTCCGGAGGATAAGGGAGGCTCTGGTGTCGCAGCTGTTCCTTTCCAGAAGGGAAGTAAGAAAAGATTGTCTGAGCTTTCTGGGGATTTTTGTTGGGTAGGGGCAGTCAGGCACATGGTCTGCCCCTTCCAGTCAGAGCTGACTCATTTGGTTGGATGCAATTAGGTTTGCATCACACCACTGGGGCCCACGAGTCCATAGGAGTGGGCAGCTATGACCGGCTCATCCTCCCTCTGAAGGCGTTGGCTTTCTTTGAGCTACTTCCTTGTTTCCTTCCTCATCCTCTGCCCAAACCAGTTTCCCCACCTGTTCCTTTCTCACTTCCCTTATAATCTTTACTCATCCATTTCTGGTCTGCTGCCATACCTTTAGCCAACATTCTTCCCAAACCACTTTTTAAAAAAAAATTTTTATTTATTTAAATGTTCCTCACAAGAGAGCACCCAGCATTGCCCATGAAAGATTTCCTAACCTTGAGTAACTCCCATCTGACTTGCTCTTTTCTGAAAAGTCCTATTTTACTGAAGCTAACATTTCCCGTGACTGGGACTTACTTAAGCCAAACTCACTTTCTGATCCCTAGATTTTCAGTGTTGGTTGTTGCAATTTTGTTTTATAAATGTTGAGAGTGTCCTCCCTAACTCTTCCTGATTTGTCTAAGTCCAGGGCTGATGAGATCTTTGCCCTGGCCAGTTACCAAGGTCTACATGAGGTTCTCAGTCATGAGAATAGTGGGAGTGTTCAAGTCAAAATCTCGAGGATCAAGTCGGGAGGAAGAAGCATTGAATCTGGGATTAAAACCTGGGGTTCAAGTTCACTCTGCTGCTCACTCACTCTCAGGCCTGTTTCTATAGATGAAAATGGGATTACAACAACATGTATTACTTGTGAGAATACCATGAGTCGATGTATATAAAAGAACTGTTGTTGTTGTTCCATTGCTAAGTAATATCTGAATTTTTTTCAATCTCATGGATTGTAGCCTGCCAGGCTCCTTTATCCATGGAAGTTTTCAGGCAAGAGTACTAGAGTGGATTGCCATTTCCTTCTCCAGGGGTCTTGCTGACCCAGGGACCAAACCTGAGTTTCCTGCATTGCAGGCAGATTCTTTACCACTGAGCCACCAGGGAAGTCCATAAAAGAGCTGTAGTGCTATACAAAGTGCATGGTGACAATTAAGGGGAAGCACCATGATAAAAATAAACATGAGATTAAGATGACTTTCTCTTTGGGCAGGAGGGAAGCAGATTTAGGTAAGCTGTGTGAGAAGAATTAGTGCCTTTTCCTCAGCAGATGTAGCTGAGTAGAGGTCTCTAAGCAAGCATTTATTGAGCTAGACCATAAAGAAGACAGAAAGAGCATCAAAGAATTGATGTCTTCGAACTGTGGCACTGGTGAAGACTTCTGAGAGTCACTTGGACAGCAAGGAGATCAAACCAGTCAATCTTAAGGGAAATCAACCTGTGGAAAGACTGATGCTGACCAGATCTGGTCTCTGTGTTCTGTAATAGAGGTAGATGTAAAGTGCAATGGAAATAGATGAGAGATCAATGAATTTTCCTTTGTGTGGTTGTGTGCTGAAGTCTGAAGCTATATGCTGATTGCATTTAAGCTGAGCTTTTAAGGATTTCATTAGGGGCAGAAATGGGGAAAAGGAGTTCTAAGCTGAGGGAGTGTCCTTAGGAAAGGTCTTGACACTTGGTGGTGAGTTCAGGGATTGGGAAGAGGCTTATTCCCCAAATAGCCGAAAGATGGGTTGTTTGGGTGAGCAAGCTGAAAATGAGACTAGAAGGTGGGTGGGGTCCTGACAGCACAGCCCTGTATGCAGAGGTAAAGTGATTTGTGCTGGACATAATACCATAGAATGTCAGAGCTGGAAGAATATGTGGAGTTTCACAGATAGGAAAGGGTCTTGCCATAAGTGTCAAGGAGGAACAGATCCTTAGCTATCACCTGAGTCTCTTGTCCTCTAGACTGGGACTTTTTCTGTGGCTTCATCTCAACTCAGTATTTGATTGCCAAAATTCTCTAGATCAGTTGAATGAGGGCTGTGTTTCATAACAAAGAAATGGGAAGCTGGAAAATTTTGCCTTGGGAACAATATTTTTTTTTTCTGAAGCAAGTTCACAAACTCTGCTCACAGACCCACCATTGAAGCACTCTGATTTAGCCTCCAGGGAAGGTGCCTCACACAGTTCCTGGGAGCTGCTACTTTCCTGGCACCCAGACATGGCTACTGGGCTGTGTGATTCATTCACAAGATCCTTGTCACCCTAGTTCCTACTTCCATATGATTTTCTCAGAATAATAGTGATAATTAGATAGAGGTAATGAATAGGGGGCATTTAATATAGAAAAAACACTGATAGTGATCAAGACTGAAAAATTATAGTTGCTGGGTCACTGAGGACTATTAACTATTCTGGTCTGGCTACTCACCTGGTTCTGGAAGACACTCAAGAATCACAGGGGTAAAAAATTTGACTAAGGCCATGGAGTGGTCCCAGAGGTAACTTCAGTTGCCATTCAATGTTCATCATCCTTTTGGGAACCACTCTTATTGCTCCCTTTGGGTATTCTGTCTTCCTTCTTGCATGCTTATGTCCTAAATCTATCAGTAGTCTGCTCAGGCCTAAAGGTGTCCTCTGTGGGAAGTTAAAGCTTTTCCCATCCAAGTTCATGTTCCCTTCATGTGCCAGGAAGCTACCAATCCACCCACAGACACTGCTTTCCAGAAGATTCTTAGTTCTCCTAGAAAAAAAAGGACTGAATCCAAATGTTGGGTAGACCCTGTAAGAATACACCCTGCTTTGTCCTTCTCTGCACACCCTGGACTGGAATTCTAGAGGAGTGGTGGTAGTCATCACACATTCTGCTTCATTTATTTCTCCTGGTAGAGGGAGCCTGGGACCTGGCACCTTTATTCTTGGTCCCTGGGAGTCAGTTGTCAGATGGGTGACCGCTAAGATAGCACTGACTTCCCACTGTCTGCTTTTTCTCTCTTCCTGGGACTTTTTGACACTTTACATTTCTTTTGGGAATATAGAATTCCTTAAGATTCTTGGAGTCTGACACCCATTTTCTGTTCTCTGGGTGATCCCTGTCTATGAAGCATGTTACGGGGACTAAACTATCTCTGTGTGTTTTTTTCAGAAGACAGGTCTGCAGGGCTTCAGGCCTGCTTCTGCTACACTGCACAACATTCTCCCTGCTGTTTTATGCTCTGCTCTACTCCTCTGGTTCTCTCAAGATCAAAGTTTTTCACTGCTGACACCTTTTCAATGTTAAGTGAGACCTTTATCAATGAAGCAGTTTCTCCTCTGTCTCTAGCCCCTGTAATTGGTGGTGTTACACTAGGAAAGCCTAGTCTTTGCTTCCTATTGCTTTCAGAAGATTCTAGAATCAGAGAAACTTGGATTCAAATCCTAGTTCTCCCTTGCCAGCCTTGTGAATTACTAAACCCCTCTGAGTGCAGACAGCTTTTTCATATAGAAAATAAGAAATAATCTCTATCTTATAGAGATATTATAGAAAGTAAATGAGATACACATAAAATGCCTAAGGTAGGACTTGGCACATAATAGCAGCTTCATAAATCTGTGTCCTCTTCAAATAGTCTCCCACTAGGGAGGTTATTTAACTTTGACCAGTAGACTAACCTTGGGACTGGAAGCCTTCCATTGGGGCATTTATAGCAAGAACTGTAAGACGCTCCTAAAAGAGCTTAAGGTTACTTGCTAGATCAGTGGGGAGATATGGATGTCTTAATTTCTCCAGGCATCACAAAATGCACTAAAACAAAGCTGACAATATAAGAAATCTCCTTAAATCCCTCAGTGAGACTAGCACACCATTCTGTGATGTGGATGCAGCATTATAGCTCATGAGTTTAAAATTTATACTTCAGAAAAATGGCAAACATGTCATGAAACTCTGGGATTACTCACAAATGGCTAAAATCTCCAATGTGCATATGTGTGCACTCCTCCATGGACTGTAGCTTTCCAGACTCCTCTGTCCATTGGCTTTTCCATGCCCTCCTCCAGGGGATCTTCCCTATCCAGAGATCAAACCCTCATCTCTTGCATTGGCAGGTGGATTCTTTATCACTGAACCAACCAGGAAGCCCCCAAATATCCAATGTTATCCCACAAATTCCAAGGATTAACTATCTAAGACACTGGAGAGAAGAGTAGATTGTTTCCAAAAGTACAACAGAGAATGGAAGGAAAGATACAATCAGAAGAAAATAGTATCAGCCAAGCATGAATAAGATCACCAGGAGGGACTCATGCAGAAGGGCAGGCTCTATGTAGAAAGTCCTTTCAGCTTCCTTTTCTCTCTACTTGCTGCTGCTGCTGCTGCTAAGTCACTTCAGTCGTGTCTGACTCTGTGTGACCCCATAGACGACAACCCATCAGGATCCGCCGTCTTCTGTAGAAGTTTCTCTGAAGTCCATCCTTAAAACAGTGTGAGGATGGGAACACTAAAGGTCGAGGATGTCAGAAGGAAACAAAATTGTCTTTGGCTCAGAAGCCCACAATCCTTGGTGGCCATTATTTACACATGCAGCTTTGCACATGGGTCAAGCCAGACCTCTGAGCCATGCTCCTTGCCTTTAACCAAAACCTGGTCCTTGCATTGTGTCATTCACTCATTCACTAAAGGTGTCCTCTGTGGGAAACTAAGAAGTTTCTTTCTTTCTGATTGATTATTCCATTTAAGTGAGAGAGGCAGGTTTGAGCTTATTTATAGAGAATTTGATCATTCTTAAGACTAATGAAAGACTCCACAGAGAAAATTTTAAAGTATTTCTTGAATAAATATTTCTTACCCTGCCCAGGTAGTGTTTTGCATGAACATCTCTGTCTTTGGGGAACTTGCTGTATGGGGTTGGCCAAAAGTTTTGTTCAAGTTTTCCTGTAAAATGGTGTGGAAAACCCTGAATGAACTTTTTGGCCAACCCAGTATTAGTGAATGTAATCCTAGGTGCTGAAACAGGCAACTCAGAAATCTCAGTGAGTAAACACAAGCTGATTTCCCGCTCCTAGAAAGTCAAATAAGCAATAAATTAGAGGAGAGGAATGCTCAGAGCATTGTATTTATCTAAGAACTTTGGCTTGAAGTTCTTTTATGTTCGTTGTGAGGTTTCCATGATTACCCTCGACAATGATATTAGTGATCAGACAATAGAAGAAAAGATGGCAATCAGGATATTGTGAACATCACTTTCACTCATATTACATTAATCAGAACTCAATAATATAGCTTTATCCACATGTAAGGGGGCTAGAAAATGTTATTTCTGGCTGGCAACAGTTTCCCAGCAGAAACTCTCTATTAGAGAAGGAAGGTGTGAATATTTAGTGAGGAGATAGAATGCCTGCCACACTTACTTTCTATTAGGTGTGGGGAGACAGACAATAACATGTAATTGGGTATATTACATAGTATTTCAGATGGTAAACGGGGAAGGCAATGGCACCCCACTCCCGTACTCTTGCCTGGAAAACCCCATGGACTGAGGAGCCTGGTAGGCTGCAGTCCGTGGGATTACTAAGAGTCGGACATGACTGAGCGACTTCACTTTCACTTTTCACTTTCATGCATTGGAGAAGGAAATGACAACCCACTCCAGTGTTCTTGCCTGGAGAATCCCAGGGATGGGGGAGCCTGGTGGGCTGCCATCTATGGGGTCGCACAGAGTCAGACACGAATGAAGTGACTTAGCACCAGCAGCAGCAGATGATAAAAGGAACATAAGTTAGGAGAGAGGAAAAGGGCTGCAAACAATTGTGAAAATAGCTTTCCCCGGTGGTACACATTTGGCCATATTGTCTACATAGAATATGTGAGTTGGCCCTTTAAAAGTAAGAACTCTCCTTCCTGAATTGTGCTGGAGCAGCTCAGGCTGGAAAAAGAGACCCTACTTGGTATCCAGACAAACCCATATTGTCATCATCACAATAGTGATGAAATTAAAGAGTTTATTGAAAGGCATTATCAAAAAAATATAGTAGATAAAGTAAGTTTAAATTTGCTTCTGGATCTTTTCTATTCTTTGAGCTTTTTGTTGGCAATATTGACCCAGGCTGAAGTTTAGAGGCCTTTAGTTTTGACTATATATCCACTTTTAGATAATGCCACTTTGTTGATTCTAAAAGGGATCTACTTCCAAGATGTACATTGAAAATCAAGGGTTGATTTTCTTGATAGTAAGAGAGAAATGTGACCCTTATGCTGAGGAATACTAGCTGATTACCTAATTTGAACAACAGAAGGTTAGTTGGAAAGAAGCTGGTGAGGGACTTTAAATGGTTCTAACAATGTATGGAGTGATGGGAGAAAGTTCCATTTTTGGCAAAAGGCAGAGCCTTAGACGTTTCTGAAGCCTCAGTTCATTCCTTGCATTGTGGGCTTAATTCAATGAGTATTTATTGGTCCTTTTTATATGCCTGACCCTATGCTGGGCACCAACAATGTAGTAGTAAATGGTCCTGCTTCTGATTTCAGGAGCTCACCATCTAGGCATGAGAAACTTCACTGATCAGGAGGCTGGATTTCAGTTGGACAGAGAGGATGCATGAGTGTTGTGCCAACAGTTTTGAGCTTTATGTTTCCTAGTTAGTGAAGAACCATCAGAGAGGATTTCTCTGCTGGGTTGTGGATAATAGGTGTTGAAACCAGTACTTGCTTACTGTGAGACACCTGGCAACTCAACTGATCAGACTTCTATTTTCTTTGTCTAGAAAGGGAAGATAATAAATAATAACTTCCCTGCTCATCTCTGAGGACTTTTATAAGGATCTAAAGAAATCACATCATGGGAAAGAAATGCTATTCTGGTGAACTATTATTAGGACTGGTTAATAATTTAGATATCTGGGAAAACAAAGGAGGACTTGGGTGCTGGGCAGTGATGCTGTGAAAATAAAGCAAAATCTTTCATCTAGACTGGACATATGTAGGAGAGAAATCAGTCTTAGTAAAAAAAAACCCAACAACACACACATAATGCAAAACAACATAGTAAAAAATAATATAAAAAATGGAACCGATTTATTTTTCCAAATAAGATTTGTTGTAAGTGAAGAAAGTGAACAGGGATCCTGGTTGGTACAGGGAAAATGCACATCTGGATTCAAAGAGAGAGAGTGAGCAGACCAGAGGCCCTGCTGCAGAGACAGGTTAAGGGCTGGCAGTGAGACATCTCCAGGATCTGGGGATCTGCCAGCACACAACTACCAGAGAATCAACTCAAAAACAGCAAAACTCTACAGATGTTAACCCAATCAAGACCACGCCTTCAGAGAACACGGGAGCACCTGGCCCCAAGGGAGCTAATGCTTCCAGAAATAATGATTTAGCTCTTGGCAATATTTTCTCTCTTATGATTTCCTAAAATTGCTGTTCCAAGAGGAAGAGGCTTGTGTCCAGGAGGCCTCAGAGTTTATCTGAATTTTCTATGGATTTTTAGACCTCACAAGCCAATGCAAATGCATATTATAAATCAAGAAGTTCTTAGGACAGTCTTCCTTGGTGGTTCAGTGATAAAGAATCTGCCTACAGTGCAGAAGACACGGGTTCAATCCCTGGGTTGGGAAGATCCTCTGAAGGAGAAAATGGCAACCCACTCCAGTATTCTTGCCTGGAGAATCCCATAAACAGGAGGGCTATAGTCCACAAGGTCACAAAGAATCAAACATGACTGAGTGCCTGAATACACAGGCCTTAGGAAAATGGAGGGAATTAATGTAATGTAAGTTATAGTTGGCCTATTTCAAGACCATGAAATCCCATCATTCAGCCCAAATGTGAGAATTCATCACAAAGCTGAAAGCAAAAACAGAAAGTCTTTGGCTTGTGGAATAAATGCTTATTTTAGAATGTTTCCCCCTAATTTATAGCATCTTGAAAAGTTGCAGAGAAAGACATGGTCACAAATACATTTTTTTAATTAAAAGTAATCATCCTAAGTCAAAGTGTGTGAAAGTTTTTGTTAAATCTCAGTCTGATAGAAACTAGTTATTATAGGAACGAAATCTGAATGATAATCTGGTAAGCCTTTTTTGAAAATCATATTCAGAGTTTCATAACAGTGGAATTTTATCTCTAGGTAAGAGAAGGAGGCTAGCGATTGGCTGAGCAGAAAGTGACCAAGCCCTATATAAAACTGTGCTGAAAACATGCTTCTTTGAATCAGTTCCTCACACCATCTTAGAAGCTGCCTCCAAGACTATAGTCCTCAGTTTGTCTTGGACAGACCTTTTCTATTCACATTGTAGGTTGACTATTGATGACTTCCTTTGACATCACTTTGTGTAGTAAGCACGGTATCATAAAAACCCACCTGAGGTCACCTGGCTACTTTGGACTAGCACCCAGTGTCAAGCACAGACCCCTTGTGCCCCCACCACCCCAGCTTCACAGCATTTTTCTGATACTTTGGTGGGTTCTTCCTGATATATGGACCTCCTTAAGTTTGATGTTCCTGTGACTTTTATTCAAGTTGTCATCTTAAATATTAGACTTTTATTGTGGTACCAGTACATTTCCTAGGTAAGAAAGACCTGGGAGGAACTGGTAGGCAGGAAAAGACTAGAAGAAATTTTTCTTATATTTCCTAGGTGAAAAGAACTTGAGGGGGATTTCCAAGCAATAAAAGCTTAGGGACATCCCTGGTGATCTAGTGTTTGAGACTCCACATTTCTAATGCAGGGGACACAGGTTCGATTCCCGGTTGGAGAACTAGGATCCCACATGACATGTGTGGGATTTAATTAATTGTCAATTAATTTATTAAAAATAAATAAATACAATAGAATTACTTAAAGCTTCCCTGGTGGCTCAGATGGTAAAGAATCTGCCAATAATGCAGGACACTCTTGTTCCATCCCTGGATCAGGAAGTTCCCCTGAAGAAGGAAATGGCAACCCACCCTGATATTCTTGCCTGAAGAATTTCATGGACATATCGAAGCCTTGTGGGCTACAGTTCATGGGGTTGCAAAGAGTTGGATATGACTGAGTGACTAACAAACAAGCAGAAACTTTGGAGTGCTTTCCTAGGTGGGGAACTAGAGTTGATTTCTTACTCAGGGACCTAGTCCTAGACAGGAAAACTTAAAAGTGAAATATGTTGGCTGACCTCTTTTTCCAATTTGGCTTAAATTGGCAAGATTGGTATGTATATATTTTTAAGAGGCTATTTGAGACTGAGTCCATTCGGGCTCTCAGAATAAAGCATACTAGTTCCTTTAAGCCCAGAGGCATACTTAGGCAAGTGATAACCTAGAGAGAGTGTCTGAGAATTGATCATCATAACGAGTAGTGGTCCTATAGGGAACTCCATCATGATACTTGATATAATTTACGGTTCTCCTGGGAACACGTACATAAAAATTTGTCAGTAAGTGCCTTGAGCCCCCATAGAGGCTTTAGGCAGCTGGCAGAAGAAACTGGAACACAGAAGCACTGAACTGACTTGAGGGTAACACCTCGATGAGCTAAGCTCACAAACAGCACACTTCTAGTCCACTACACTGTCTGTAGAAATTGTTCAAACCTTTTAAATAAAGTGAAAGTAAAAAGGAAATAGTACTTCCAAAGTCTCCCATCTGCCAGATGGGTAGCCACTAGAACTCTGTCTGAGCTCATGTACAATTGGTCCTGAACCATTACTATCAAGTACTTCTCTGGCCCTGAAATGACAAGTATGGGAATTCTTCTCATATTCTGAAACTGGTTTTTACATATGTAGCTAGAAAATAAAGCTGGCTTGATAAAACATCTTTGCAAGATTCTGATCTGGAGGGAACAAAATTATTTCTAGGAGGAAGCTTGAAGTTTTAAGTTTTACCATGCCCTTGAAATGTAATCATAGCCTACATCTCCTGAGACTATGGTCTTGGTTTAATCAGTATAGAACCTAAAACTTAAACAAAAAAAGAGAAAAGAGGCCCTTTCAAACTCCAGCAGAAAAACTATGAGATCTCTCTGTATTTGGATGTATGTATGTCTCTGCGTTTGTTATAGATACGATATGTCCGTACCTTCAGAGGGTATTATCAAGATTAAATTGTAAAAGTTCTGTATTTAAGTAGCTTAAACAAGTAAGTTTTTATATAAATTCTCAGAAATATAATATAAATTTACTAAAAGGAATTTTGGGTTCATGTGATATGGGAAATATTCAGTATTAAATTAATATTCAGTATTAAAGTTAGCTTCAGTTTATTAGTATAATTAATACAGACATGTCTTTATAAGTCATCAGTAATAGAATAATACTTTAATTGTACCTGGGTTTATGAAAGTCGATAAAATCATGTTATCTCTGTTAGAAAAATTTTCAACAAGAAAATTAACTTGGCAAAATGATGCTTTCATAAGTAATAAAACAGATAGAGATAAACAGATTTTAGGTAGATTCTTTAAGACTAATTATGTTTTATGGTAAGTTTGCTTAAAAATAGTTTATCAAAAAAAAAAGTTTCTCCAGATTTTTGTTGAAATCTTTACTTGAAACTAGGGTTTTGCTAAATTAAGGATGGGAATTCATTTAATGTCTATATTGTTTTTAGCAAATGCTGAAACATTAATTTACTAAGCAAGTCTATGTTTATCTACTTTTGTCTTTGATTACAGAAAAGCTAAAGATGTTTGGTTTATTAAAAAGACATCTTATACCACACTGAGAGAAATTATGTTGTGAAAATATGTATGTTTCTAGAAGTTATGGAATACGTATGTAAGCACGCCAATCAGGAAATGCTAATGAAACAGACAGCTTGCAATGATTGGTTCTTGGTTTTTGCTAGAGATTAAGGTTCTTAAGTGTTAAAAATAGTAACATATATATATATGTATATATATATATATACACACACACATATAATTAAACCTACTAGAAACAATAAGAAAAATATTTTAATATTCAAGGAAAGTAGAATGTGATTCCAATAAAAGAAGATATGAGGAATGGAAATGCATTTTTTCAAGGTAAAAAGAAAGTGATTTTGTCCTGAATCCTGTTATTTCTAGATGAGAAAGAAGATAGACAAATTGAGATATGGTAAGTTGTGGGAGGTTTGTGGAAGAGGTGACCTGAGAAAAAGTAGTGGTCAGGACTAAAATTTGGTTTTCTCTGTTAGGAGGACAAAGTTTTCTCAGAATATTGATCTGTTTTGATAATGGATTGTAAAAGGTGGTTTTTTGTATATATACATTTTAAGCAATCTGTTGTCTTTCTGTATTTGCCTTTGAAATATTTTATTGTCACTTTGGTTAAGTTAATGACTAAATATTTTTTCATAGTGACTTATTTGACTAAATGTTTTAAAAAACCTTTTTGATATTTTGAAAAAATTTCCCATGTTCAAATTCTAAATGAAGTCTTTTGATTTAGAACTAACTTTGAAATATTTTTCTCTCCTTATGGAAAAAGACTTATTAAACTAATCCGGCATGTTGTCATGGGAAGCATTGTCGAATAAAAAGTAACATTCAGCCTTCTTTATGTAGTTACTATCCATATAAATATGCAAAATAAGTGTCCCAGAAATTTTTTATGTGAAATTCTTGGAAGTCTTATATGTCCTGACATGAAATGTTATCTGTCATCAAAATTGAGTCTACACTATATAAGGAAATGGCAACCCACTCCAGTATTCTTTCCTGGAGAATCCCATGGACAGAGGAGCCTGATGGGCTACAGTCCATGAGGTCACAAAGACCAAAGTCATGACTGAAGGGACTTTTATTTTCACAAAGAGACTGAACTCGAGCATCAGGGAAAGGCTCAGTTTGCTCATATGTGAAGGCAACAGCAAAATAATCTGTAAAGATTATGTTATGTATAGATAAAGTCCATGCTACTGCTGCAAAAATTAACCCCTCATTGTCAGACTTTTGCCATCCTGATATCCTTGTAACATGGCAACAGTCTGCTCCTCAGTTCAGTTCAGTTCAGCCGCTCAGTTGTGTCCGACTCTTTGTGACCCCATGAACTGCAGCACGCCAGGCCTCCCTGTCCATCACCAACTCCTGGAGTTTACCCAAACTCATGTCCATTGAGTCGGTGATGCCATCCAGCCATATCATCCTCTGTCATCCACTTCTCCTCCTGCCCCCAATCCTTCCCAGCATCAGGGTCTTTTCCAATGAGTCAACTCTTTGCATGAGGTGGCCAAAGTATTGGAGTTTCAGCTCCTAAATCAGAGAAATTAAGATGAGCCAGGAATAGCTGGGCCTTGGGAAACTCAAGTTGACTGCTTGGCTCTTTCTGAATTCCTGGCAAACTCCACTTTTCTTTTGACAAGCTAGAGCTTTTCCTTACAGCTAGGCTGATGCCCTCACCATGACAAAGGAACTGCTGGAAAATAAATGTGATTTTATTTGGGGTATATCTTCCACAGTGTCCCTGGGCAAATTATATGAGCTTTAGCAAAAATCTTGCAAACTTCTTGAGACAATCACTGACATTATCACCTTCCATCATCAGGCAAAAGTAATAAAACTAAAGGAAAAATTGTGTTTAAGCAAAACAAAAAATTAGTTATATGGGTTGAATGAGCTGATAAATATAATAATAATTTTAGTGATGTTTTGATCTGAAATACTACTGGCTTTTTATCTTTCTTTTTCAGATATAAGGAAACATTTCCCCTAAGCCAATTATGAAAGTCAGTTGCTCAGTCGAGTCCAACTCTTTGGGACCCCATGTACTCTACAATCCATGCAATTCTCCAGGCCAGAATACTGGAGAGGGTAGCCTTTCCCTTCTCCAGGGGATCATCCCAACCCAGGGATCGAACCCAGCTCTCTCGCATTGCAAGTGGATTCTTTACCAGCTGAGCCACAAGGGAAGCCCAAGGATAATGGAGTGAGTAGCCTATCCCTTCTCCAGCTGATCTTCCCCACTCAGGAATCAAACTGGGGTCTCCTGCATTGCAGGCGGATTCTTCACCAACTGAACTATCAGGGAAACCCAAGCTAATTATGACTTACACCAATTTGGTAAATTAAACCTTCCTAATCAGAATGAAAACTTTTGTCTTTCCTCTCTACCTGTTTCCACCAGAATTTAGAGCTTTCTTAAGTTCATGGTAATAGTTACTCGCATGAGTTTAATAAGATTTTTTTCTCCTTATATTGATTGTTGTTGTTTAGTTGCCATGTCTAACTCTCTTCGAACCCATGGACAGCAGCACACCAGCCTTCCCAGTCCTTCACTATCTCCTGGAGTTTGCTCGAACTCATGTCCATTGAGTCAGTGATGCCATCCAACCATCTCATCCTCTCTCACTCTCTTCTCCTCTTGCCTTCAGTCTTTCCCAGCATCAGGCTCTTTTCCAATGAATCGGCTCTTTGCATCAGGTGGCCACAGTATTGGAGCTTCAACTTCAGCACCAGTCCTTCCAATGAATATTCAGGGTCGATTTCCTTTAGGATGGACTGGTTGGATCTCCTTGCAGTCCAAGGGATTCTCAAAAGTTCTCCAGCACCACAGTTCAAAAGTGTCAGTTCTTCGGCACTCAGCCTTCTTTACGGTCCAACTCTCACATTTGTACATGACTACTGGAAAAATCATGGCTTTTACTATATGGATCATTCTTGGTAAAGTGATGTCTCTGCTTTTTAATACACTGTCTAGATTTGTCATAGCTTTCCTTCCAAGGAGCAAGCCTCTTTTAATTTCATGGCTGCAGTCACCATCCACAGTGGTTTTGGAGTCCAAGAAAATAAAATTTGTCACTGTTTACACGTTTTCCCCATCTATTTTCTATGAAGTGATGGGACTGGATGCCATGATCTTTGTTTTTTTAATGTTAAGTTTTAAGCCAGCTTTTTCACTCTCCTCTTTCCCTTTCATCAGGAGGCTCTTTAGCTCCTCTTTGCTTTCTGCCATTAAAATGGCATCATCTGCATATCTGAAGTTGTTGATATTATATTAATAGGAAGACACAACTGGAAACATCGGCGATATTACCATGGCTTTGACAGACATGTCATATTTGGGAATATACATAAAATAAAGTATGTCTTAATTAACAAACATCTTAAAGAGAATAACATGTGTATATTATGCCAGCTACTCTCAAATATTAAATGCCATACAGATAACTTTTAGAAAACCTGCAAAAAAAAAAGTCCATGCTTTAATACTCTGTTAAGAAAACTTCCTGTTAACGAAGATGTCAGTGAGATTGCTTGTGCTCCCTGAAGTTCTACCTTTGCATGTAGCATTAGAATTGACCCACCTTCTCAGAGATGGGCACATAAATGTGTTTACGGTAAATAAAATAATGATGTTGACTGGTACATGATGCTACCCCATCGGTTCTGTAGAAGACAGTAGGTGAGCCTTCTTTCTGTTTTCATAATGGAGTCAAGAGATCCATTTTAGCAGAATACCAAGATACCTGGTGGCAAAGTCTTTGGAGAATCTTGATTCTTAGTGCAGGAGTATATGGAAACAGAGAGATGATTAGAAACCTATCAGTCACTTTTGGTCAAATGGCAGAGGACAGTGCAAACAGCATTAGAGCACAACAGACACCCCTCAACTGCTTAGTACAAGTAGTACTGGATAACAGGGCTGCCTTAGGTTTTTGCTGGCTAAACAAAGAGATATTTGTGCCATTGCTCACATTTCTTATTGCACTCATATCAACACCTGAGGAAAAGTAGGTTATACACTTAGAAAAAAGCTAAAAGACATATGGAAAACAGACCCTTTAAATAATCTGGTTAGAGTCCATCAGTAATAGGCACCCTTTTTCAGCTTGCTTTACAGAGGATTATCACCATCATAGTATGCGTTATTATTCTTTTCCTAGCTGTCAAGGTACACATGATATGTATTGCTCTTTGCTCTAAGCTGACTGCTAAAAGCACATGTACAAAGTTGGAGCAACAATTTGATATAATTGATAATATAGCTTATAAAATGTTTACCCGTCATCATATGCCTCTGTATTTACTTTGTTCCATTAATTAATTACCTTCCTCATAATGAGAATAACTGGGTTTCCCTGGTGGCTCAGACAGTAAAGAATCCACCTGCAATGCAGGAGACCTAGGTTCGATCTCTGGGTTGGGAAGATCCCCTGGAGAAGGAAATGACTACCCACTCCAGTATTCTGGCCTGAAGAATTCCATGGACAGAGGAGCCTGGCAGGCTACAGTCCATGGAGTTGAAGACATGACTGAGAGACTTTCACTTTCACTTTCAATGAAAATAATTAGGCAACTCTTTCCCTACAAAAAATAAAAAGAGAGGAAGTCCTAGCACTGAGAGATCTATCTATGGGTAGGGAGCAAATGCCATTCTGGCATCAAGGGACAAATATTTTGGTCATCATTGCTTTCTTTTCAAAGATTTTGTTTGATCAGAAAAGGGAAATGATGGTGGAAATATTCACATATTGAGGCATGAGGAAGTCATTCTGGCTTATCCATGAATTAACTTAAACTTTATCCTAACTAGGACAGCCTGTTTTGTGACCTATTAAACATATGTTGTACATCTGCTTTAACAATAAATAAAAAATTGGTCTGCATTGACCAGACTGAAACTGTCCACTTTAAAGGTAAATGCCTCCCTTCCTAGGACACCAGTGCTGGTGCTCCTTGGATGATAAGCCTCCTTTCCCAGGTGCCAGGGCTTTCCTGACTCCCTGTGTATGTGCTGACCTGTCGTTTTTGAAACTATGAAGAAATATACTCTTGTCATGTTAGATGTTCTTTTTTTTTTTTTTAATTTTCTCTACTTTATTGTGTTGGTTTTGCCATACATTGACATGAATCTGCCATGGGCATACATATGCTCCCCCTCCAGAACCCCCCTCCCTCCTCCCTCCCGATTCCCTCTCCCTGGGTCAGCCGGGTGCACCAGCCCTGAGCATCAAACCTGGGCTGGCGATTGATTTCACATATGATAATTAACATGTTTCTTTTTCTTTTTCTGACAAGATATAAAACTTCCAAAAACCATGCTTTCCTGGAATGGTTTTTCAGAACTATTGGAGAGACTGCCTCCTGAACTGTAGTCCTCAGTTTGGCTCAAATGAAACTCTCTTTTATTATTATTATTATTGTTTTGTTGTCATTATTATTATAGATTGATTATTGATGGTTTCTGTCACCAAGACAGATCCCCAGGCATTTCCAAAAGCCTCCTGGGATGGGCATCATCTCTTCCCGGGTAAGGACTAGTGTTTTATGTTGACCAATCATCCTAGTTTGCCCTGGGCTGAGATATGTCAAGGCTTTAGTGCTAAGATCAAGACATCTGGAGGCAAACTGGGATGATCAGCCACCCAACAAGTGGAATTTCAGCTTAAATGGAGGTTGTTGATCTTGTGGAGGTTGTCCTGCCAGCCTTCAGTTTCTCTAAGTTATTTCTGTACCAAGCACATCTGCTTTTCTCCCTTCCTGTATCTTTCAAGGGGCATAGGGAAAGTGACCTACCTCAGAGAGGCCAGCTGAGTATCAGACCAGAGAGAATGCTCGTGTGTATGTCTGTGTCAGAGAGACAGAGAGCTGGGAGGGGCATTGGGTTGCTGGACTTTAGGACCCACTGGTGATGTCAGGTAGGCAGTATGTATGTGTGTTTATACCAAGAGTTAATGGAGACTGGATGGGCAAGGTTTTCAGCTCTGTATTAATTTGGCCTATGACTATGAGATAAGCACATTTTATTTGGTGCAGTAATTTAAAATATGTTTATGAGTTATTCTGACAGTTTAATCCATGGTGTTTCATGGCGAGAAACAAAAAGAAAACCTCGAAAACGGTTTGTTATGAGGATTATTTTTATTGTGCTGTTGAGAATACATTTGCAACAGAAAAAAAAAAATGAGGCTGTTGCCAGTTTACAAAGCACTTCCCAAATACGTCAAACTACCCTCAACCTTTTGCTCTTGATGTCATTCATTTGCCCATTTACAGATGAAAATCAATGAGTTCCGAAAGTGAGAAGAGACCTGCTGGAGTCAAACGCCAGAGTTTGCATCCGAAGCCCTGGACTCTGCCTCTTGCGACTCCAGGCTCCTCCAGGCTCTGGGAGGATGGGTCCTGCACGCTAAGTGCTGAGTCTGGGTCTCCATGGTTCAATGGTGAGATGACAAGTGTGGACTTGGAGGATGTGACTCATCTGTGTTGCTACAGCTGTGGCTACGACCACAGCCCCTCCCCTTCTCTGTCTTCAAGTCGGGGGATGAAGCAGGTTCCATGAGGGTGATGCCTAAGACACACGGTTATCTAGCACCAAGGCTATATCCACCGTGTCTTCCTCTGTGCTCTTGGACACAAGTGTTGGGGTGTGATTTGCTGTGTGTGGTTGTTTGCGTTTTCCTTGATTATGTAAACTGGTGGCTTGTGCCAAGAACTCTCTGTGCCCCGAAGCCCTAAGCTTGGTCCCTCCCATTGGCTGACTTCATTTCTTTTTTGGAGGGAGGTGTATTTGTCAAGTGGCAGGGCAGTGATAACTGGCATTGCCTCTCGGGCGTGAGGTACCTGGAGTTCCGGGACCCCCAATCCGCCGAAAATGACAGCAGATGAATTGGTCTTCTTTGTGAATGGCAAGAAGGTAAGCAGAAGCTGACTTTTCCTCTGGTCTCCCTGCTCCCTGGGAGGGGTGTTTGTCCTCTCTATTTTGGGTTCTCACTCACTTGTTCGCCTTCTCTCTCTCTCTCTTCCTTCAAAGCTATTCCTGAGTTTGGGGTATCACTGGGGAGAGAAGACCTTCTCAGATCTAGAACCCAGTCAAGATCCTCATGGGGCAGAGGAGTGATGGGGAGGGGTGAGAGAGGAAGGGTAGTGTGAGCACTCCCCTCCCTGTGCTCACAGCCTGTAGAGACTCTGGAACCAAGACGAGAAATGCAGACAGGGTTCTTGGTGAGGTTGGAGGTCACATACCCCGCCTCTATTTCGGTGTTGAATCAAATGCATCCTAAGGCTTTTGTTGTTCTCTTTACTGAGAAAAGGAACAGGAATGTGTTTTTCTTGCTAATCTCAGGGTATAACATGTACACAGCTTTGATTCTGAAATTTCATCCATATCAATGCGTGCCTAACTTGCGTTGAGGACATATACTGACATCTTGTGGCAAGTCACAATTCTTGTTTCCTAAAGGGCATGGGTCCCCCCCACCCCACTCTTGGTTATATGTATAAATATTGCAAGCCTCTTATTTTGATAAAAATTGCCCACTTGGATCAACTTCACTGGTGTGCATAGGAACCTAGGAAAAGTGGGGATGGAATGGGGCAGAGGAGGGTCTTATAACATGGGTACGGGTCATTGCAGCACCAGAAGGGTAAGAATCTTTGCGTATTTTAATGCAGATGAAGGGAGAGAGCTGTAAGCACATTGCATTGTCTCCACTTGCCCTCCCTCCACCGGTGCTGAGGTGCTCACTTCAGTTCCCCGGTTGTGAATGAAATGGACAGTAAAAGGGTAGCTGTGAACGGCCATGTGGATTTTATGAGGATCAAACCCAGGAGTCAGAGCAACTTTGTTTCACAATATTGGCAATTTTAATTTGAGAAGGTAGGCGACTTTGGAGGCAGTTTTCAAGAATTAAGATGCAACTAGTGCTTAAATTGTCAGAGTGTGTTTGAGTGACTAGCAGGGGAATGCTGTGAGCTGTTGCAACTTAAGGGGCTTCAGGTGGACTCAGTTTCAGTGGTATCAGCCGGTGGCCCTGGGGAAGGAGGTCACCCGTGCTCTTCCTGATGCAGAGTGGTTTCTCTCTGTTGACTTCTTTCAGGGTTGGCTTCTGACAGCAAAAACTAAGAGGTAGGGCAAAGCTTCCACGTTGGTGGCTGTAGGATTTCTGCAGACAAGGATTCCAATAATGCTGTCACATGCAGCAGTTACATTGGAGAGATTTAAGAAACCTGAATAGGTTTTCTTCACATATTACTTACACAGAGGCGTCTTCTGTGGCATTTTTCTAAGTGATTTTTGCCATGGGTGAGCAGCTGGATTCAGTGACTTAACTCAAAGGTTTGATTATTTATGAAGCCATCGATTCATGTGTGACAGTTTCTTTGGGGGTGGCTGCTGTGATGCACCAAATCTAGGAAGCAGCATGGCAGGGTCAGTCTGGTTTGTTGAAAATTGCTTCCCTGTGCATTTTATTTTCACCTTAGGAAAGCAAATTAAATTTTTTTAGATGGTATTATCACATCAAACCCTACCATCTCTTGAAACTTCTACTACCACCAGTTTCTGTGATGAATATTGGCGCATTTAATGTTGTAAACGTGGACTTTTGAGAATCTGCTGGAAAGGTGGTGAGGCAAGGCGAGGAGTGATGAGGTGAAAACAGTGCTGTCAAAACTGTACCAACCAAGGAATTCCCAGTCAAATAGAGACAGCTGTTTCTTCCCAATTCTATTCCCAAGATGTTCTTGATCTTTCTTTACCAGACATTGTGCAAAGACGTTACCAAAGAAGCTGATGAAACTTGCTGACTCACTCTTAAATATGCAGGTCCTCCTCTTGCTGTTTCAGACCACTGTCTAGGACTCTTGTCTTCACTCGCTGTGATCCTGGAGAGGGTGTAAGATACAAATGACCAAATACCTCCAGAGCCTTCTGTGGGGACAGGCCTTGGTGACTATGGCGTCCACTTCCTCTGATTTAAAGCCAGAGTCAAAGGGAAAGAGTCACCCAGTATTTTGATATCACTATAGTGATCTTGCTTTTGGCTGGATTCCTTTTTTTTTTAAATGTTCTTTTAATAGGAGGATAATTGCTTTACAATGTTGTGTTGGTTTCTGCTGTATGACAACGGGAATCAGCTAAAAGTCTACATATACCCCCTCCTTCTTGAGCCTCTCTCCCAGCTGCCACCCCACCCCTCTAGGTCATCACGGAGCACTGAGCCGAGCTCCCTGTGCTCTACATCTGCTTCCCACCAGCTGTCTACCTCACACGTGGGAGTGTATACATGTCAGCATTACCGTCTCCTTCCTCCGCTGTGTCCACAAGTCCCTTCTCCATGTCTGCATCTCTGCTCCTGGCGGTCGGGGGCGGGGGCTGGGGGCTCTGGATTCTTGTTATTCAAACAGTCCCTCTCTGATTAGTGGAGATGTTGACCCCTGGAGAAGTCTAGAAAGTTCTGCATGGAGGGTACCACTGAAAGTGTCCAAGAGTGATGCCCACAAGAAGCAGCAGTCCGTGAGAAGCCAGCACTCAGTCACTTACCCCCCTATCCCCCATGTTACCAACATTGACAAGCTCCTCCCAGGCCTGAGCCTATGGGACATGCAGGCATGACAGGAACACGATCTCCAAGACCAGGCATCTACCATCTGGGAGCTAATAAAAGGGTTGGCAAAGTGGACTGTGATCAGGTAAATTACCATATTCCAAAATGTATTTCAAAGACAAGTATCCCCACAAGATGCTCTTCTTAGATATTCTTAGACCATTTTGTTGGCACATAGTAGGTGCCCAATTAATGTGGAAAGGATGAATGTATGGATATCAAAACCCTGAGAAATCCCCTACTAAAGAGATTTATTTTTCAAACTTTGAACTTCAAAAGTTAAACTTGAAAAAAAAGTTAAACTTATAAGGAAGTTGCAAGAAGAATACAAAGAAATGCTTGCTAAATGAATGCCAATAAAATGATATATAAGTACATAGATATATAGATCTATAAGTACATAATTTCATATATTTAGATATGTAATTAATTGGAATGAGCATATAAAGTATAAAGTTTTCTTTATGAACCATTGAAAATAAATTTCAGATATTATCCTTCTTTCTCCCTTAAACTAAGAATAAGGGTATTCTTACATAACCACAATCTATTTATAAAAATCAGGAATTCTAGTGTTACTATATCATTATTATTGAATCTATAGAGTTTATGCAGCATTATTCCAGTTTTCCTAAAAATGTAGTTTATAGCTTTCTCTCCACGACTCCAGGACCCAGAATCATGCCTTGAACTTAGTTCTCAGCTCTGTTTTTGTTTTTGTTATTGTTCAGTCACTAACTCATCTCCGACTCTTTGTGACCTTATGAACTGCAGCATACCAGGCTCCTCTGTTCACCACTATGTCCCAGAGTTTGCTCAAGTTCATGTCCATTGAGTTGATGATGCCATCCAACCACTATCTCATCTTCTGTTGCCCCCTTCTCCTCCTGCCCTCAATATTTCCCAGCATCAGGGTTTTTTCCAATGAGCTGGCACTTCGTATCAGGTGGCCAAAGTATTGGAGCTTCAGCTTCAGCATCAGTCCTGCCAATGACTATTCAGGATTGATTTCCTTTAGGATTGACTGGTTGGATCTCCTTGAGTCCAAGGGACTCTCAAGAGTCTTCTCCAACACCGCAGTTCAAAAGCATCAATTCTTTGGCACTCAGTCTCCTTTATGGTCCCACACTCACATTTATGACTACATGACTACTGTAAAACCATAGCTTTGACCGTATGGACCTTTGTTGGTAAAGTGATGTCTCTGCTTTTTAATACTCAGTCTAGGTTTATCATAGTGTTTCTTCCAAGGAGCAAGCATCATTTAATTTCAGATACCTTCTCATAATTCAGGAACATGTGGGACTCCTAGTACAGGTTTCTCTAAAGAAACTCTTATCACACATCTGTGTGTGTGTGTGTATGTATGTATGCTAAGTTGCTTCAGTCGTGTCTGACTCTTTGTGACCCTATGAACTGTAGCGTGCCAGGCTCCTATGTCCATGGGATTCTCCAGGCAAGAATACTGGAGTGGGTTGCCATGCCCTCTTCCAGAGGATCTTCCTGACCCAGGGATCAAACCCACATCTCTTGTGTCTCCTGCATTGGCAGGCACAATCTTTACCACTAGCGCCACCTGGGAAGCTCTTTATGACACATGCTCTCCCCTTAATCACCCAATCATCCAAACCCTGTTGTGCTTGATGATGCAAGAGGAGAAGTGAAACAGATTTTTACAGATTTCCTTCGATGTTTTCCATCAGCACCTGGCACTGCACTTTGCCAGACAAGCTTTCTATCTTACTGAACATTCTGTTCATGGGCCTTTGGTTTGAGACTTTTCCTCCATTTCTAACCTGTGTTAGTGTTGCTGATTGTGATAACCCAACTCAGACAATATTCTGCTATGATCACAGGCCGAATGACTGGTCATCTACTGCCTAAGAGTCTACTCTCCAGGAGGCAAAGTCAGAGGTCTGTCCCTGGCGTACACAGATGTTATCCAGCAGCTGGAAATGAAATGACATGCTTAATTTAAAGGGGACTTTGCCTAGATCAGCCCATCATGGCAGGTGCCACACCTGCGTGCTCTGTCATGGGTCCAGAGCCGAGCATGAATGCAGAATTTTAGAATTGCAGGGTGTTAGCTTGCACACAATTTGGCTTGCAGCTAGTATGTTCATCTTATGGAATGGTCAAGAAAAATACCTTCATTTTCATGGTATGTTTAACACATCTCCATTAACTCTGCAAATTCTTGGCTGAGACAATGGCTAGGTGTACGTTTGATATAGTTTTCCTTTGTGTTTGTTTTTATAGGTGGTCGAGAAAAATGCAGATCCAGAAACAACCCTTTTGGCCTACCTGAGAAGAAAGTGTATCCTGACTTCGGAGTGGGGATGAGGGAGAGGGGCCACTGGGGACTCATTCTCTGGGCCTTAGGCCATTTGCTAGTAACTGGTCTGAGGCCATGAGCACTGGACTAGGGCTCTGGGTCTCTGCATTTGAGCTGCAACTCTGTCACTTGGCAGCTGTCTGACCCTGGGAAGTCATTTGAACTCTGTGGGTCTGAAATTCTCGGCTGCCATGTAAGTATGTTGTTCTTGATATTCTTCAAGGTCTCTTGCATTTAAGACTCCAGTAACGCTGAGGTTTAATCCTGGGCCTATAAAACAAACAGCTCCAAAAGGCCCTTCTTAACCCTGACCAGCTTTATGGCCTTTCCCCTCCCCACCAGGAAGAATGGGTGTAGGGTGGGAGCCTGCCTCAGCAGACCTTTGTTAAGATAGGAATGGGCTTCCCATGGAGGCTTTCAAGCTCTGCAAAGGTAAAGGGAAAGTCAGAGGAGGGGGTATTCTGAGGGAAAGGGATGCCTGAGGTGGGCATCCTGTAGAGGTACCATTCACTGAGGGAATGGCAGGTGCTGGCAAGCATGGGGTGGGGAGATTCCTGGAGTGTAGGGTCCATGGGGAGGGCTTCTGTAAGATCCCACATCCCTTTTGTTCTTTCATAGTAGGAAAGGATTCTGAGACTCTGGAACAAAAACAACAGTAAAGGCAATAGGAGCTAACATCTAATGTGCACTGACCATGTACAGGCAGAGCTCAGGACTCCTTTGACAGAGGAGGAAGTGAGGCTGGATGTGTTCAGACTCCTGCTTCCCCCATTTCATGTATTCTGCTGGGAGACCTGGACTGAAGCCCAGAGCCACGCTCTGAACCTCCCACCCACCACTGGAAACTTTCTAGGAGTCTGCTGTAGAGTGACGCCCATCCTGACCTCTGCCAACACACCCCTGTGGCTCCCAGAGGTGGGGATGTCTCGTGACTCTTTCCCGTGATGTACTTTGGAACAGCAAAAAGGTGTTTCAACACCCACAGAAGCGAGCCTGGAATCCACGGCCTTCCCTCTTGTTCTTTTACCTCCTATCAGAGAGTGGCTGACACTAGTGGATTTTTGACCTGGAGGGGTCGGGTCTGGAGGTTCACAGCACATGGACCTGATGGTGTTTTTGTAGAGGCAGAGTCACTCAGTAGGATCAGGGAACTGCATGAAACTCCATTTCCAGCCCATCTACCTAGGCAGCCTGGGAAGAGAGGCTCATTCTTAGGTTGTTGGTGTCAATTTTAGTTTTCTAATAAGGTTGTGAAGACCCAGCAGGTTCAGAAGTTCCCAATCATAGCATTGGTTTGTTTAAATGCCAAATCTCAAATAAAATCCAACCCTGAAAGTTGGCTTCATGTAAATACGAAGTTCTTGTGGCTTGTTGCTGCTTGTGTTGAGAGTTTATTTGTCAGAGTTCCAGGCAAGAGAGAAGACTCTAACCTTGACTTCTACTTTGGCTTCCAGAAAGATCCCCAGGCTAGCAGGAGACCACACCTAGACTACTTTGGGCTGCTTCCTTTCATCTTCATGAGCCCCTAGAGTGATCTCAACTGCTGCTCTCATAGGTCCAGACTAGTGAAAGGAAAAACTCTAGATCTAGAGAGCCTTCTTCAGCTGTACCTTAAAAGAGGCCGCAGTATGGTGAAGGAGGAGGCCCCAAATCCGGGATCAGAGGACTGTGTTTGGGCCATAACGCTCAAAGTAACTGACTGTTACCTTGCAGGGCTCACATGACATCTTGGGTCTCAGTCTTTCCACCTTCTTTCCTCCTTTCCCTCCCTCCCTCCTTTCTTTCCTGCTTTCTTTCTCCCTACCTCCTTTCTTTCTTTCATTTCACTATTTCTTATAGCAGTTCCTGCCTTACCCGCTAACCAAATTGTTGTGAACATCAAACATAGGTATGAGTGCTTTCCAAGTAGAAGATGCTCTATCATTGTTACTTATTAACTTTATCTTAAAATTAGGGAAATAACCAGAAGATAAGAGACTCAGCTCTCTCCATCTTCAGCAGGAAGCTGGAAGGCTTAGAGGCCTGGGGGCCTGAGGGAGAAGCAGCAGTGGGGCTTCTGTATCCCATGGGAAAGAGGCCACCATAATTGCTGTTCTCCAAAGCAGCCTATTAGTTGGGCACTTTTCAAACTTCAAAAAGTATCAGAGCCTTAATTTCTCCTAGGACGTAAGAGATGTTTCCAATATTGGCTTTTGACCTCAAAACTATCCTCATTTTAATTTCCTTTCACACATCCTATGGGATGGATATTCAGGAGCCCTTAATACAGCTCTAATTTTGGTCCCTGGACCTCATCAGTCCAAGAGGTTTGGCGAGGGAATGAGGGAAGCTGAACTCAGCAAGTCCCATGCTGGCCTGAGTGGCTTCATTGCATGCCCAGCTGGGGTGATGTGAGCATTGCCCCACATGCTCGATCTTTTAGGCACCTGATTCCCTGCCCATTGAGTCCACCAGTTTGGGGGCCTGTTAAGACCACACCTAGAAAACTGTGATCCCAAGAAGATCTTCAGGTCTAGAGAGCAGTGGAGCTCATCTCAGGGGATGACACACGGGTGCCAGGGCCTTTCCTCCTCTGGGGGCAGGTGGAGCTGGCCCCATCCCTGCCTCCCAGGGTTGCAGGACAGCCTCTCTGAGTGGGAGGCCATTTGGGGCTCTGCCTCCTGGGCTGAGGGGCCTGAGCCTCTGTGTGAATGTATGGCTCTTCACTTGCAGTTCAGCCCAGGCATTTCCCAGCAGCCCAACAAAGACTTCTGTCTTTGAATTCATATTCCTTAACCCTTGACCTTCCAGTGGGGCTGAGAGGAACCAAGCTGGGCTGTGGAGAAGGGGGCTGTGGGGCTTGTACCGTGATGCTCTCCAAGTATGATCGTCTCCAAGACAAGATCATGTATCCTTTGCTTGCTAGCTGACTGCCTTTGGGGACTAGGATGCAGGGGTCAGCTTTTGAGAGATGGTGTGTCTGTGTATATCTGTGTGAATGTGTGTGCCTGTATGTGTGTGTATGCACACATGTGGATAAACCCCTGTGTTCCTGGATAGGCTTTCATCATGACCAGGGATATAATAGAATGATGTCTTAGGGAGCATCTTCCTGCCTTTTTAATATGGACGAGATTCTCCACTGCTGATATAATGAGCTTTCTAAAATTCAGACTCATTTCACATCCCATGAAATCCTTCAATAGGCCTCCATTGCCCCCAATCTAAGTCTAATTTTTTTGCTCAACATGTGACGTCTTTCAATTGGCCCCGCCTTTCTTCTCCAGTTTGCTTTCTCTCCATGGGTCCAGCACTCCGCTCATGCAGAAACAGTTATAAACTACCAATGCTCCATGTCCACTCATTCCTTGGTTTCTGCACAAGCTGTTTCTCATCTTGAATGTTCTTTTTTCAAGGACTTCTCTTCCTGACTAACTCTTATTAACACATTAGGACTGGACAAAATATCACCTCCTCCAGGAAGGCTTCCTTGACCTTCTAAGATTGGGTTAGGAATCCTTTGTGCTGGTTCTTTGGTGCCATGTGCACAGCCCTCCCTCAAGCCTTATCATAAGATAGTTAAACTGCATCTTCACACTGGTTTCTGCTTTCCTGAGTTGAAGGCAAGCTATTAAAGGACAGAAGTTTTGTCAGATTCACCTTTATTTCCTCAGCACTCAGCAGGGTTCCTGGTATAAAGCTGGCCTTCAGCTGATGTTGGTTGCATGAGTGAGTGAGAGATGACTAAAAGGATGGAGGTGGGGAAACTGTAAGGGTTGTTCACCTGGGAGTTTTTGCCTCCCTTTCTGCACAGATGAATGGGAGAAATGGAGGTGAGTGAAAGCATAGAAGCAAAAGTGACAGGAGGTTCTGAAATTGAAATGGCTAAGGGTTTCCCCGGTAGCTCAGCTGGTAAAGAATCTTCTTGCAATGCAGTTTGATTCCTGGATTGGGAAGATCCCCTGGAGAAGGGATAGGCTACCCACTCTAGTATTCTTAGGCTTCCCTGGTGGCTCAGACAGTAAAGAATCTGCCTGCAATGCAGGAGACTTGGGTTTGATGCCTGGGTTGGGAAAATACCTTGGAAGAGGGCATGGCAGCCCACTCCAGTATTCTTGCCTGGAGAGAATCCCCAGGGACAGAGGTGCCTGGAGGGCTACAGTCCATGAGATCACATGACTGAGTGACTAAGCACATAGAGAAAAGGGAACACATTAGACATGGGACCTCCCAGAGGCTTCCTCTTAACTCAGCCTCCAGGATCTTCCTGAATAAGAGGCAGCTGAAAGTGCCCCTGGCTTCCATGCTCCAGCCCAGAAGCCTAGGGTGCCCCAGTGTGTGACTTCACAGGACACTGGAGGGGCTCAGGCCCTGGCCTGGGTCGAGAGATGAGGATACCTGTAGAAAAGAGAGCATAATGTAGAGTGAGAAGAAGTGACACAAGCATCACAAATCTCCCAGAGCATGCACTTGGGTCCACTCTGCTGGCCTAAGTGGTCAATGAATGACCTTAATCTGGGGTTCCAGCCACTTTTCTGCCAATGCCTGCCTGGCCCCCATCTGCTCCTTGCACCATGTTGCTGTGACGACTGTGGAAGGAATTGGAAGCACCAAGACGAGGCTGCATCCTGTGCAGGTAACCAGAGGCTCTTCCCAAGGCTGCAGGCTTGCTCTGGATTGTTGGAATGAGGGTTCCAGCCTGAGCCAAGGAGGCACTCTGGCAGGCCACCCGCTTCAATTCCTTGCAGAGATCAGGGGCTAGCTGTGAGCTGGAAAGAGGAGACACCAGAGCCCGAAGCTCCCTCCTGGGTTTGAATGGGTGGTGACATTGCATGGCCCCATGGGAACCAAGAGATCAACTGGATCTGGTGGCTGGAGGTCTAGCTGTACCAGAGCTGGGGGGAGGAAGGGCAGAGGACCTTCCTCTCTGTGCCCAAGTGTGCTTAGGAAGCCCCCTGCCTTCTCGGATTGAAGATTCCAAATGCTGTGTGCCTTTGATCAAAAGCCCACCTACTCCCTGCTCCCTCCCACAGTAACTCCATTGCGCCTCTCACCTCCCACCCACTGATGACCCAGACATGAGTTTGGTAAAATGGCAGTTAGCAAGGGCTGGGTCAGAGACACGTGGGTGTCTGACCAAGGCTTTCTCGCTGATGGTATCAGGCACCTGATGATGGGTTGAGATTGGGAACTCTTTGGCCAAGAGTGGGCAGTAGTCAGGGTTCTGTGGAGTGAGAAAGGATGTCCGTAGACTAGGTGGAAGAGGGCCCACATGGGAGCAGAGCACAGTGGAAGGCAATGTTGCTGTTCCCAGTGCTCATGTTAAACTGAGGCAGGAGGTCTTTGGGAGAGTGCAATCACAGAAGGTGTCTGAGCCAGACCCTTTTCTTAATATTCCCTGTACCATATCACTCGGACCCTGCCTTCCTCGGGTCCCTGACATGAATCCTGGAGCCAGGGCTGCCAGTCGAGCAAGCTAGTTATACCCCCAGAGGAAGCATCTTGGACCAGTCATGTGGGGTCAGAGTGGGTGAGGTGGTATTTCGTTACCTGTGCGGCTTCACTTCCTAGGCAGGAAAGTGGCAGGTCACTAAACTTGTCCAACTGCAGCAGGTGTGAGAGGGTTAATGAGGGCTTGTAATTTACTTTGAAACAAATAGACGAAAGGAAGAATGAACTGTTTTAAACGCAGGGATCACATCCCTAGAATCAGGGGGAAGCCCTCTCTTTCCAATGGTACAGAGCTTTATTCCTGATGTGCTTTTTTTGGCTCCAGATAAGCTTAGATTCCACTTTTCCTTGTCCGTTTATGTTTTCCTTTGGGATTCTATGACACCACAATTTCCCCCTCCCTCCTTGCTGGAACCGTGTTCAGCTTCTCCTCAGCTCAATCCCTAATCGCTGTAGCGCCCTGGGCTCTGGCCTGGGCCCAGTCCCTTCTCCACCTTCACACTCTCCCGACATGAATTTAAGGCCATCTCCGTATCTTCAGCTTTGACCTCTCCTCAGAGATCAGACTCTAATTTCCAGCTGCCTACTTGAATCACTAGATGGATGTCTGATCTCAAACTTAACAAAAACTCTATTTTCCCCCAACTTCCTTCTCCCTGGTCTTCCTCCATCTGAGTCAATGGCAGAGCATCCACCCAATTGCTCGTGACAAAAATCTAGGAGTCCTCTGTGATGTTTTCATTCCTCACCCAGTCCATCCAGAAGTAACAGCTACTCTACCTGCACACTTTGCAGTGAAATCTTCATTTGTTTCTCTGTCTCCCCGATACTGTTTCATCCAAGTCACATCCCCTCCCGCCTAGGCCACGTCAGTGTCAGGATCCCCTGTGTCTGCTCTTGCCCCCACAGCCATTCTCTATTCAGCAGCTAGAGTAATTCTTTAAAAACACAAATTCGATCTTATCAAGCCCTGCTGAAATTCCCCTAAAGGCTTCCTGTCATCACACCCAGAATTACAATCTGGATCCCTAATCCTGGCTGTGAAGAGCTGCAGGCTCTGGCTGCTTCCTGTTCGCCCGTCTGACATCTCTTGTCCCAGGGTTCCACCTGTCCCGGCCTTTCAGCAGATTTTTGCACTGTCTGTGCTCAGAGCCTTTTCATTCACTGTTCCTTCTGCCTGGGTTACTCTCTTCCTTGTTCCAAATCATGTCATCAAGTTCACCTTAAAGGTCGCTTTATCAGAACAGCTTTTCTGACCGCTCCAGATAGCCACTAGTCACTCTGGGTCATGTCATCTTGTACTAACTCTCTACAGAGCACCAACCTCCACCTCAAATTTTCTTCTTTGTTTTTGTCAGTATTTCCCCCACTAGGATGTGAGCTTCATGAGACCAGGGACCTCATCTCTCTTCTACATGCTCCATCCCCAGGGCGTATACTATGCCTGGTACATAATATTCTCAGTAAATAGTTCTCAAATGAATGACTATCCATGCTAAGTGCTGGTGATACAACATTCTAGCAATTTTACTTGACATAAGTTCCAAGAGAGATTCCCAAGAGATTATAAAATAATGCAGATGAGGAGAATTTTGATCTGGCAGGTCTGATTGAAAATTCTGTGATGTTCAATGCATTTAGTGAATTCTATAGCACACATTCCCCAATTCTTGAGTCTCCATCCATTAGACTTCAAGAATTGCCTTCACTTAAGAATACAGTGGCATTCTGATTCGGAATAAAGCGCATTCATTTGGTTGATTTTGGAGTAGTGTAGTTAAAAGAACCTGACCCAGTTCTTGCATTCACCACATGTGGTCTTACACACATCCCTTAAACCTCTTAAATCTTCCTCCTCTGTCTTTAGTGAAGAGAATGGTTCTAACTGCCGCTGTTCTTTGAGGGGGGTGTCCTATTAATAACTGCTACTGGTTGACTCCCTACTCTATGCCAGGTATGATGGCTAAGAGTTTTACGTGAATGATCTCACTGAATTCTCAGCACAGCTCTGGCAATAAGTGCTAGGGTAGTGCCAAACAAACAGACAAGGTTTAGGGAGGCTTGGTAACCCGGCCGAGGTCGCAGCTGGTAAGTGGGGACACTAGGATTTGACTTTGTACAGTGCAGACTGTCAGTGTGGGCTGTCTTCAGCTGAGTCTGGCGGGGGTTCTGCCAACACAGGTGTCTATGCCATCTGCCCCTTTTAGGAGAGAATCGCCAAAAGTCACGGCTCTCAGTGTGGGTTCTGCACCCCTGGCATCGTCATGAGCATGTACACGCTGCTTCGGAATCAGCCTGAGCCCACTGTTGAAGAAATCGAGGATGCTTTCCAAGGTATGGGCCTTGTGCAGGGCCCAGGAGGCAAAGGGGCAAGTGGGTTTCTGAGGAGGGCAGGGCAGGGGCAGAGTGGAAGCCAGGAGTGAACTAGGAATTCCAGGCACTTTTGAGGGAAAGGCTCAGGCTATCCCATCACGGTAGCTAAGATTTACTGGGAGATTGGCCCTTTGTTAATTTGAAGAACACTTGGTTGGTTTGAAGACCTTCTGGGTTCTCCTGTTAGTGTCCATCTTCCTGCACTATCTTCCTGACCCCACTCTGTGCTGGGAAGGGTGACCTTGAGTGGCTGGCATGGGAGGAGATCATCTGGGAAATTGCACAAAAGCCAATGACATGGCATCTGCCTTGGCAGCTTCTGCAGAGCAGGGTTCCATGGGGGCAAAGGCCATGTATGAGGAAGGCAGCTCTGATTCTGAGTCTTGGGCAGGGACTGGCTCCCCACTTTGCCTTCTGTGAATGGGCCCAGGTGGTTAGACCTGATATCTCTTCCTCTGAATTGAGTAGAGAAGGCTTCCCATCCACTAAATTTCTTTCAGTGTATCATTTATCCCAGTTAGTTATATGATGTCCAATCATATGTCAGACACTAGACAGGGTACAAAGACACAGGAATGGTAGATAGTCCCTCTTCTCCAGGAGTCCTTGTTCTGAAGGGGGAGAAAGTTTATAATGTAGTTTGATAAGCTCACTGAAAAAGATTTGACTAGGAGTCACCATGGGAGGACTTAGGGGAGCACTTGATTCAGTCTAAGCATTCTAGGAAGGCTTGCTGGAAGAAGTGGTAGATGTTTGGAAGTCAGGGGTACAAGTAAGAGGAAGATCATTCCAAGTAAAGAAAATAGAATATGTAAAGAGAGCATTTAGCTGGGCTGGGAGCAAAGCCACAAACCCCTTAGCTGCCCTGGGGCCAGTGCTGACATTGACGGTTTTTCCTTGGCTCACAGGAAACTTATGCCGCTGTACAGGCTACAGACCCATCCTCCAGGGCTTCCGGACCTTTGCCAAGGTGAGTGGGGGCTCTGGGACAGCAGTGGCCCAGTTCCTGAAGCAGCAACACTCAGGAATCACAGTTGGGAGGGATGCCAAGGGCCTCTGGGTTACAGAGAAGAAAAGATAAGATGGTCAACTGGCAGGAACTTCTGTTGCAGGTACTTGGCAAGGACGCTGGGCTCTGCCATTCTTATTTGGGGTGTGGAGGGAAGTGGTGGTTCTCATCAATAACACGGAGACTTTCCTTCCATGAAAGTCCTGGAGAGCTGGTTCCTGAAAGAGACATGCCACCTAAGAGCTAACTTCCTCCAGGGCGTTTGAGCTTGGCACCCCACCCTGGTGTCTGGCATGCCCAGCCCACGGTGCAGGCGCTGACTGTGACGTTTAGGAACAACCAGCATAACTCAGCACTTGTGTCCCTCCTCCCTTGCCATCCAGGCTGCTTTCTGCAGCTGGCACTCTGCTGGGTTTATGAAACTGCTAATTAGATCTCTAGACAGTGTGTGAAGTCCCACAGTATTCATGTAACTCTGAGTGAGAAACCACAGCTGGGATGAACAGCACTGATCCCCTAGTGCAGCAGACACCTGCCATATGGCAAAAAGGACCGAGAGCTGGCTTCCCCTGTCTTTGCTCAGTCTCCCCAGATTTTACCTGATTCCCCAAATGGGTCAAGTTGATCCTAACTCCTATCAAACTGTCTCATCTCAATTTGATTCTGGGTTGAGGGGAGAGTCACAGACTCCTGTGTCTTTCACTGACCTTAGAGTTGGTGCAGTGCAAAAAAAGGAGTATTGTGTCCAAATAGTCCAAAAGGGCAGAGGTGGGACCTCTGAGGATGGGAAACAGCACACCTGGTGAATGCTGTTGACAGTGAGGAACGAGGAAGTATGAATTTAAATAAAAGTGATTGAAGGCTTAGATTCAGTCTGCAGACCTGGGTTCAAATCCCATTCCATCAGTTAATTGATACATGATATTGGGAAAATTTCCTCATTCTAAAATGGGGATTATAATAATACCTACCTTAAAGTGCTTGTGGAAAGAACTCCTTGTAAAGCTCTTAGAACAGTGCCTGGCACGTCCTACATTTTCAGTAAATGGCAACGTAAATTATGATGCTGGTACATTTTTTCCAGTTACCCAATATTTAATCTTCATCTGCTGCTTAGGCTTCCCTGAGAACCATGGATTGTTAATCTTGTCCATGTATTTATTTCATAGGAGGCTTCTCAAAGAAAGATAATTTGACCAGCCCTCCTAGTTTCTCAAAAGAGAAGGACTTTTGAGTGTAGCTGGAAAAGTATCCTCCTTCTGAGAGTCAGAGTTTTATCATTGTTGAAATGGTTCCTAAGCCCACTCTATAGCCATTCCTCCCTCAGTCCTGCTGCCTGGCAGCGTAGAGCAGAGTCAAATAAAGCTGGGTGCTTTAAGTAGCCCAAATGACTGGCGTGCAGAGTGTGCTCAGAAGCTCATGCATGTTACTCACTGGAGCCCCCAAAGCCCTCTTCAGAGCCTTTTAACTCTTATTTTACACACAGTTCTAACAAACTCAATTATCTAGTTTACATGGCCACACTGGAAAAGAGTGATAAGGGTATAGAAGGCAGCCTGTTGACAGCAAGAAATGATAACATCCATCTACCAACAAAGAAGGAAATGAAGAATCATAAAAATAATCTTGAGCCTAATCATTTTAGCCTAGGCTTCCCAGGTGGCGCAGTTGTAAAGAATCCGCCTGCCAATGCAGGAGACGCAAGAGATGCAGGTTTGATCTCTGGGTTGGGAAGATCCCCTGGAGGAAGAAATGGCAACGTATTCCAGTATTCTTGTCTGGAAAAGTCCATGGATAGAGGAATCTGGTGGGTTACAGTCCATAGGGTTGCAAAGAGTCAGATGTGACTGATAGACTCAGCATACACACACCCAGAAAGAGGAAATCTCTCTGGGGAAAACCCCTAATTTATTCAACCTCAGCAGACCTTGAGGGCAGTGACACATTGTCGTACCTCACAACAGTTTATGTCATAAACACATCAGTCAATTATTAAGAAAAAAGATCTAAGTAAGAATGTGCTGGTACTTTAATTATTTGTGAAACATACTTTTGTAAAATACATCCCTCCCCATAAGGACCAGGTGAGCAAGGCTCTTGTCTTACTGTATGTAGGGCCTAGTATTCCCCTACATTACTCCTTCTCCAAAAAGAGAGATGAGAAGAGGCTCTCTGCTTTCTGTCCGAATACAGAGGGGAAAGGCAAAGTGTTGTTGTTTAGTCACTAAGTCAAGTCTGACTCTTTGTGACCCCTTGGACTGCAGCACACTAGGCTTCCCTGCCCTTCACTATCTCCCTGAGTTTGTTCAAACTCATGTCCATTGAGTCACTGATGCCATCCAACCATCTCATCCTCTGTCACTCCCTTCTCCGCTTGCCCTCAATCTTTCCCAGCATCAGGTCTTTTCCAGTGAGTCGGCTCGTCATGTCAAATGTCCAAAGTATTGGAGCTTCAGCATCAGTCCTTTTAATGAATGTTTAGGGTTGATTTCCTTTAGGATTGATTGGTTTGATCTCCTTGCAGTCCAAGGGACTCTCAAGAGTAGTGGGGAGATAGAAAATAGACAGCTCGGAGATCCAGTAGTAAAGCAGTGGCTACAGGAGGGGTCAGCAAGCAGGGTGGTTGACGCAAGTCTGAGAATGCTTGCAGTTTCTCAAATGGACCTTCAGCCTCCTTGGCCCTCTGAGAACTTCTTCGGGGAGGCTGATGAGCTGTGACTCATCCTTTAGTAAATGATAGCATGAACGCTGTCTTCCACAATTCATGTAGAGAAAGGCTCCTCCCGGCTACTCCCCTAGGAGCTGGCTGCTCTGGAAATGTGTCTAGGACTGAGCCTGGGAGTTTTCCCCAGTCTTGTAGAACTCCGTGATTCTGTAGTGTCTTCTGGGGCCCTGAGCTGAGACTTCTGCCTCCTTAGGGCAGATCAGTCAGGCAAACACTCCCTTTCCCACCTTCAGTGCATTGTTTTTGGGATGTAGCAGTCTGGGCTCTAGTCTGTGCTCCCTCATTGGCGCCTTAAGCAGTCTTGAGCAAGTCCTCTGTCCATAAGTGTTGGGTCAGCAGGCCCCTACATAACCTCCCGAACAGGTCCATGGTGAGGAATAGAAAGTGTGAACTTTCTGGCAAGAAGTGCCTGATAAGGAGTGGGAGGCTGTCAGGCACATCCCTGGCCCTGGTCCTAGACGTCTTTGGCAGGAGCCCCACAAAGACTCCACCCTGGGAGGTGCCCAGGACTTGGTAGTTTCGAGGCGTGAGTACTGTGAGAACCAATGGAAATTCCTCTTGGGGAGGCTTCCTCAGGAAGCAGTACTGAAGTGGGAAAGTGAGCACAAAAAGATGTTTTGATAAAATAGGACCTCACTTTTATGGAGAAATTTTCTTAAAATTGAATTTCTCTGTTACTTCCAGGAGAGATCCTGTTTATATATCCTCAAGTTATGTAATCCATTTTTATCAAGTGAGAGAAAGTAGCTAAAGCAGAGGCCTTACCTATGGGCAGAGGCAAGTGGGATGTGGGGCAGGCAGGTGCAGTATCCGCTGCTCCTCTAGATGCTGGGGTGGATTTCAAACCCATGTTTCATTTGACAGTAATAATCCAGGTTCTTTAGCTTCTGTGAAAACTGTTTGCAAATATCTTTGTGTGATATTTGCGGTCATCTCTCTAGAATGGTGGATGCTGTGGAGGAAATGAAAACAACCCAAACTGCTGCATGAATCAGAAGAAAGACCACAGGGTAAGTGGGTCTTTCTTGGCCTGGAAGCCTGAGGGCCAACCTCAGGTCAAAGGAGCCCGTGGGCTATCTCCACACTCTGGGCTGTGGCAGCTGGAAGAGGAAACCATTATGTTCAAACTGTGAAGTTGGTGAGGGTACACCTTAGCCCTGGATCTTCGGGCAAAACCTCTTTGTCCCTGCTTCCTGGGAGCTACCCAACTCCCAACCCAACCCCCACCCCAACTGGGGTCTGTGGATGAGCTTGCTTGGACAGAGGGCTGGGCTGGCCCTATGGGGCATTTTAATACAAGAGACATGTATCCCTTACCTTTTCTCCTTTCCAGCAGGTTACTCTCTCACCATCTTTATTCAACCCAGAGGAGTTCATGCCCCTGGATCCCACCCAGGAACCCATCTTCCCCCCAGAGTTGCTGGTAGGTGATGCCCCACGAGCCCCTGGAGACCTGCTGAGTCCCGCTAGTACCCACTGGGGTCTTTGTGTCCTCTTTCTCCTATGCGTTTCAGCCTGAATTTCCCTTCTTTTCTCTTACTCCAAATCCCTGTGCCACATATTCCCACAGGGACCCACACTTCTCCTTTTCACATCTGTCGCTCACATGTGAGGAGTGGATCTGTCTGGCGTGCCGTGTACAGTAATAGGAGCTCCAGAAGTGTTTGCCGACATCCTGGCTAAATCTCTTGTCTAAGCCCTGAAGCAATGCATTCTCCTTTCTGTAAGAAGTCCATTTATTCACAAAACCAAGAAACAAACAGAAAACCTGTGTTCAAAGGACACAATCCAGGTTTGCTGCCCTGTCTTAAGGCCACCTCTCATGCCCATTTTCTCACCTTGATGATCTTGCTCCTCCACACCAACATTTATGGCAAACAGACAAACAAAAATCAAGCCACTCTCAAAGTTTCTCAAGTGCAGACTTCTCTAGGGATGGTGAGCATATGAAGATGACTTTAAGAGTTCATTGGGCCAGAAAGAATGGCTTTGCAGCAGACCACCAGAATATCTTTCTCTGGATTATGAAACCTTTAAAAAACCATCAGTTTGATTTGGGGATTTTCCCTCCTAGCTCTGCATCGCCCCTCATGCTTTAGAATCGGCCCTCCACTATGTTGCCTTCTGCCAACACTGTCCCCTCCCTCACGTCCCGGAGACAGTGTGGGACAGCTGAAGTCACCTTGTGGTGGTGACCTTCAGCAGGTCCCATAATCTTGATCCTCAGGTTTCTCCTTTACCTGTAAAAGAAGAGACTAACGGTGTCTTCTTCCCTGAGCTCTTCTAAAGACTAAATGAAATAACATATGTAAAAGAGCCTCAACCCAAGTCCAGCCTCAGTACCAAGTGCTTCTCCTCACTTCTTCCTTGACATGCACTTTCCCTCTGAATTCAGTACTAAGCAAATCCATAGTTGATCCTTTTGCAAACTGAAAGCAATGACCCTAGGAATCACAGTGGGGAAGAGGAGGCCATATGGTAAGAAAATCACATTTTCCAGAGACTGAAAGACATTCCACCGAAGCAGCTGCGTTTTGAAGGGGAGCGTGTGACCTGGATCCAATCCTCCACCTTGAAGGAGTTGCTGGACCTCAAAGCTCAATATCCCGAGGCCAAGCTGGTGGTGGGGAACACAGAGATCGGTAAGGGTATGGGGCAGCTCTGGGACAGCCTGTCTTGTTCAGCCCCTTGTGGCTGTGTCCTCTGTGTTTCCTACTCTGCCTTCATATCCCCATATGTGGAGGTAATAATGCCTCCTCTAATGGGCTTCCCTGGTGGCTCAGACAGTAAAGAATCTGCCTGCAGTGTGGGTGACCTGGGTTTGATCCCTGGGTTGGGAAGATCCCCTGGAGAACGGAATGGCTTCCCACTCCAGTATTGTTGCTTTTAGAATTCCATGGACAGAGGTGCCAGCTGTGCCACAGTCTATGGGGTTACAAAGAGTAGGACACAACTGAGCGACTAAAACTCACTTTTCAAGGGCTGTTCTGAGGATTAACTGAGATCCTTGCTGATTGTTCTCCATAAACATTGACAGAGACCTGACCCTCTGCCAGGTATTCTGGGGGAGCCGGGGTACCCAGATCACCTAGACCAGACTCCCTCCCTTGAGGGTCTCCCAGTCTGAGGGAGGAGGGAGCAACATGGGTCGTGTCTGGGCCAACACCTGACAGACCCTAAGGGTTCCATAAATGTCACTCTCCTGCTCCCTTTTTCTGGGGGTGCTGTTGTAAGTCAAGGGAGAGGAAATGTCCAAGTGTGGCTGTGCTGTGTTGCCCATGACTGTGGCCACCTGCCCTGTGGTGCCACCCCCAGATGTGAGCCCCACAATATGTAAACAGACCAAGAAGGCCCCAGAGGTGCCACTCTCAGCCCCAGTGCTTGAAGACTCAGGAGCAGAGACGCCCCGGCCCCTGCTAGGCTCCATCCATTCCTATGCCTGGCATGGCCCGTTTCCCCTTGGCTAGGCCCCAAGCCCAGTGAGGATCTGGGGAGAGGATGGAGGCACAGGCCAGGGCAGTCTCAGAGGACCTTCAGAGGCCAGGGCAGTCTCAGAGCAGCCCATTCTAGCCTGTCGGGGCCCCTATCTCTGGCTCTGGAAGAACCCCCAAGCCCTGGGTTCTGGTTGGTTCTGCAGTTGCAGAGAGGAGGGCCGAGCTCAGGAGTGTACTGGCGGAGTGCAGAACTGAGCCACCCTTGTGAGCACACGTGCCATGCGGAGGCCCCCGCTGCAATAATAGGACCCAGGGGATGGCAGGGTGACGTGCTTCAGGTGATACGATCGTGACGGCCTGTGTGGCCAAGACATGAGGGCCCAGGGTGATGTGAGTTAAGGTGGAGAATGACTGGCTGGGC
>SRVM01035164.1:0-17658 GCA_007570785.1 Antilocapra americana
AGAAAAAAGAGGATGATGTTCATTTCATGGCACCACATTTTGGATAAGTTGTTGAGAAGATGACCAGCATTTGGAACAGTGGCTTTCAAAACTTTCTTGATGATTTATGATATGAAATATATTTTACATGACAATCTACTATCTGTGTCTATGTGTTGTGTGTCTGTGTGGCATAAAAGTATCATAAAACATTTATTACATGTGACACACTCTGATATTTCTATTCTACTAAGTTGCATTATGTTCTGAATCATTTTTAAATAATTGGTACCATGAAGCAACTGAGGAGCACCTCCCCACATTTTGGAAAACACTGATCTGAAACATTTATTTCATTAAAATAATTAATGGTCCTTATCACCATCATTATTAGTTGACACTTTATAACACCTTAGTTTAATATGCAGTAGCTTTTCTAATGGTAGTGCATGCTGTTTCATATAAATGTATCTATTTATATAAATATTTATACAAAAATTAGTCATTCTACCTATCAGAGAAATGCAGGAGACTGGCTACATATACAATTAACATTACTTTAGCAAGACCTGGTCCATGTGGAATCACTGCTTAAAATGAAAAGGAAAAAAGAAATTGTTATGATAACTGTGTTTTAACTACACGTATCAATGACATATTTGTCAAATCATTTGTTTTCCCATAGAGGATGGAAAAGAAAATCAGATATGTCTAAGGAAATCAGAAATGCCATTTTAAGTCAATAAAAAAACAGAATAGATTGCACAGTCTGTGAAAACAAGTGCAAATTACATACCTACTGAGTGCCTGGCTCCCTTATTTCATCTGCCTCCTGTGCTTAGTCAAAGAACCTCTCTCCTCCATTGTGAAGAATCTGAATTCCTGGCTCAGTATGACACTTGAAATCTATTTGTTAAAAGAAGAGTAACCATACTTTGCTGATTCAATGATGCATTTATTGTTTTGATTTGTGTGGTGCCATTTAAAAGGGATTTGATTAGAGGACTATTTCTGAATTTTTTAAGTTCATATTCCCTATATCCCATTTGATGTATCGTTTAGGTATAGCATATGCTATATCAGCATTGTTCTGGGTTTTTTCTTCCTAGGACAACATTCTCATTTTTCATTGTGCCTGGAATTAAAAAAAAGAAATTATTGTTGGTATAAATTGAAAAAAAGAACAACAAGTGATATCACCATGTTACTCATTCATTTCTTAAATCTGACAACCTGAATTTACTGTCCCTTTATCCCTCCTCATTATCTGTACTTTCACTGGTGCAGGATGGGGTGGCTTAGCCAACTAGAGCTGAAAAATGTCCCAAGGTTCATGTCACCAATAGAAAGGGAAAGTGGCCTGGTAAAAATGACACAGACTGTGAAAAGCAAGTAGAGTAAAATGTTTAATTGTAATGTCTAGATGATGGGTGTGTTCAATATGCAATTCTTCCAATTTTTCTGTACATGTGAAAATTTTCATGATAAAAAGTAACAAAGAAAAGTGGCTTAGGTAAGATAAGGCCTGAGAATTGACCATGAAATGATAATGTGGAGGTAATCAGAGACGTCAGCAACAGAAGTTTTGGTGGAGTAGTGAGAACGCAAACCTGGTTGGAATGGATTTGAGAGACGGGAGGAAAAGAACTGGAGACAGTGAGTTTGAGCCACTCTTTTGAGGAGCTTTACTGTAAAGGGACAGCAAATTTACTGTAAATGGAATAGCAGCGGGAGGCGACTGAGGGAAAGAGATGATGAGAGAAATGATAGGTGCTTGTGTGCAAATAGGAATGTCCTCTTCAAGGACAGGAGGGTGTCCTTGAGTTTGTGATGGGTAGACTTTTGTGCACAGATGGAAGGGTTGGCCTTAACATGGTAGCAATGGGCAGGAGTTCAGAGATGACTGCAGATGCAGGTAGAAGGGGGAAGTAGCACTGGGAGCTGGGGGAATTTCTCTTTTGACCTTTTGTATTTTCTTAGTGAAAGAAGAAATGAGATCATCACCTGGGTGTGAGGCTGTGGGAAAATGTTAGGGATTTGAGGGGACAGGAAAATATATTAGACTGTATTCTAGGAGAATGGGAGAGTAAATGGACTAGGGAAGTGGAATAGTGTAGTTTTTAGGAAACACGTCCTGGAAATTGAGTTTCTGGGTCAAAAATTACATGCACATTCTTTTCTCTTGATAGATATTGAAAACTTACTGCTATAAAAGTTGAACCTATTTGTACACCTACAATTGATATACGAGCTTATTTGTTCACCTGTTTCTCTGGCAACACAGTATGTTATCAAACATTTTGGTTTCTTTCAGTATGATAGTTAAAAAACCCATATTTTGGTGTACTTTTATTTATATATATCTTCTATGCCTTAAGTAAACATTTTTTTCATATGATTAAAAGGTGAGAGCATCTTTCCAGGAAACTACCTCTCAATCTTAAGAGGCAAACAATTCTCTTTCATCTCTGTGACTAAACTTATACTGAGACCCAGAGCCCCAGACCACAGACGCTTAAGGGCAGGAAAGATCTTAAAAGAGGTTTGGAGTTTTGTCCAAGCTCACAAGAAATAAGTGGAAACCCTTGTTTCCAGGATTTCCAGTGTCCTGGCCAGGACTCAGGTTCTGTGGTCTTGGAGAAGGCAAGTGATGAAGCATTCATACATGAGCTTTTGGAGGATGAATCAGTCCATGTGTTTGTGATGGATGAGGATGGCTGAGGGACAGTGGTCTGCTCATAGCTGGCATTTAGCAAACATGCAGAAGGGAAAGAAGGGAGAGCGTTGCAGAACACAGCAGTGGGCTCCTGGCTCATAGGAGCCTGAATTAAATGGTCTAAAAGGTTCCAGGAGAGAAAGCCAAGACCGAAGGAAAAACTCACTGAAGTGCACAGAGGACCCTGGTGGGGGAGGGCAGGAAGTCGATAAGATCAGCCTGGATTCCATTTGCTGTGTCATGGGCCCACAGGCTATGCAAACCCAGAGAGGATTTGCACTTCTCCCAAGGCCAGCCAGAGGGAGGTTTACCCATTTGTTCCCCCAGAGACTTCATTTCCACATCCATCTGTCCTGAAGGGGTGCCTTTCTCTAATTTGAATAACAAGGCTGTAGGGGAAAATGGCAATGGCTGTGGGCCCTGACACGCCCTGACAATGGCTGTGAGCCCTCACACGCCCTCCCAGGCCCTCTAATTCAACCATTGTGTGGAAAGACTGGAGTCAGGGCTAGCAGTTATGCAGCTGTGGAAGGAGTTAAGAGGGAAGGGGCCGAGTAGAGATTGGCTTAGGGAGATAAGGACATAACTTGGAATAATACAAGGAGCTGAAAATGTGTTTTTTCCATAGCCAAAATGCTGAATGTTAATAAAATTAATGTAATGTACTTCATATGCAGCAGAATAATTTACTGTATTTATAAAATTATGAGGAACTATTCACATTCAATGTGTGCTGTCATTAACATGGAACATTAATAATAGACTTCATTTCGATACAGAGATTACCATGGATCCTGCCTAAGGACGACACACAAATTGGTGAAGTATTCCATATTTTTAATCTCATAATAGCCTATAATGGAATATAATCTGCAAAAAACTAAATCACTATACTGTATACTTGAAACTATTACAATATTTTAAATCAGCTATACTTTAAAGAAAAAAAAAGAATATTCCATTTGGTTTCTCATCTGCCTTGCTGTAGTACAGGTTAGGAAGCCTCTTCATCAGACGATAAAGTCAGTGCCAGGGAGGAACTAAGACTAACACAAATGATATTATATATTTACATGTAATATATTATAAATTATTCTGCTATATAGCTGTTATTCACTTTGTAATAATTGAATCGTTTTTGCATACATGTTGCATTGTATGCAGCATATGCCTCCAACAAATACTCATTTTCTGACTATAGCTTTTCAGGTGTTGGCTCCTCATTTGAGATAAACTTAATTCCCACTAACAATTGAACAATAAAAACCAAAGTAAAACAATAGACGGCTAGCTTTAAAGAAAGCTGTACCCTTGTAAATTATGTGTCTGGACTAATTCCCTTTATCACCAAAACAAGTGCCTCAAATTACAATTAAAGTCATACAGCCATGTTCATATGATTTGCTTAAGAAGGAGGATTTTGTGTGTGCCAAGCAAAAATAGTCAAAGAAAATAAAGCAACAATCCTTAAAGAGAGAAAATAAAGCAAACATCCTTAAAGAGAATATTCATCTTAAAGATATGGAAGATTATAGTACTTAATTTATGAGCAAATGATTATCTAATTTATTGTATTTTATAGACAGTGCTGATAGCCAATACACAGGCAAAGACAGAATCATATAGTATGTGAAAGAAGCCCTCGTCCTTATTTTCTTTTGAAACAACTGCAATCTCATAGAATGTGAATACTGTATTGATTTACCTGAGTACTTTGACGGAAATTCGCTGTATTGATGACCGCTATTGTTTTCATTTGGTTTGGCTGGTGATTGATTCAATTTTATGGGTGCTGCAAAATATTTGAGATGGTTAACTGTCTTGAAAACCTCTAACAGTGAAAAATAATTACCCTTGTACACAATTTTCTCTCTCCTGTGGCTATTGTAACTTTTTAAGCCTATCAATTGTTCAGTTAACTTTTACTCACCTGAATAAACCATGTTCAAATGAAGTGGATATTCCACTAAAAATACAAAAATGAAAAGAAGAAAGAACATTGAAACTTTGTTCATTATCTAAATATTTTAGCTCTTTAGGAAGGGTTAAGTCTAAAATTATCTGTCTTTTCTCTAGCCTTTGAACCGAGATCCTCTGCTCACTTGACAACTCTGAAGAGGAGCCAGTAATATGAAGTCACGCACGTCGTCATAACGGTATTACTCCACAGAATCAAGCCAGCCAATGGGGTGAAAGAGAATGAAGGGGCGGGCCTAGAGGGCTGCTTAGAGTGGAGTGTAGTCCTGAGAGTGTAGGCACAGGGATGAATTAAGACTAGATCTCTGCCCTCAGGGAGATTGTAGTTTAGTAACAGAAGGCAGACAAGATATTTATGACAATTCAGGATGACACTAATCACACAAATAAAACAGAGGAGACAGTAGAATATAAACAGGAGGATTTGGTTATCAAAATGCCTGGCCCCCAATCCTGTTCTTTCACTAGTTGTTGATATAGAGCAAACTGCTTGATCTCTGAAGCTGTTTCCTTATCTGAAAATGGGGGTGAAAACAGCACCTCTTTCACAGAGTTATTGTGATGGTTGAATAAAATCATCAGTGTAAAGTTCACAGTAGTGTCTGACACCACAGATCTATATCCCTAGTAAACCAACAGCGCAGGATACCTCTAACCTTTGGGATACTAATCAGAGACCCAACCCCAAGTGGCTGCCTCCCAGAGTTTCCTTTATGGAGACAAATCGGATAATTGCAAAGCCCATCTAGTAGTTATGGCAGGTTTTTGCTTTATTCCTGTAAGACCCAATTCTTGTCTTTCTCCCAACCTTCTGCGATTGCAAATGATCTTGTGGGGCCTTGGCCCCACTCTGTCTCTGCTCTGAGTTCTCTGAATTTCATCTCTGACTGGGTCCCTCCATCTTGGTTTGTCTTTGGACCCCGATGTTTGCTCTCTTTTGTTTTAGTTCTGGACAGTCAGTATGTCCATGATACTGAAGCTGTAATCAGTGTGTAAGTCAGGATTCTACTAAAGAAGCAGAACCAGTAGGAGATAGATATATAGTACATGTATCATATACACACAAGTATCTTATATATATATATATATATATTTATGAGATATCAGACATACATATATATCTTATATGATATCTCTATATCTGTCTATCTATCTATCCATCCATTCTTCTATCTATTTATCAAGGAATTGGCCTATACAGTTTTGGAGACTAGTTAGCCAAGTTTGGGCATGCTGGCAGGCTAGGAAACCTTGGGCAGAAGCTGATACTGCAATCCATATGCAGACTTCCTTCTTCAGAAAAATCTCAGTTGTGCTCTTAAGATCTCCCAGCTGATTGGATGAGGGCCACCTACATGATTGAGGATAATCTCCTTTACTTAAAATGAACTGATGGTAAAGCTTAACATCATCTACAAAATGTCTGCACGGTAGCACCTCAAAAAGTGTTTGATCAGATAACTCTGCTATAGACTAGCCGTGTGGCTACACATAAGACAAACTAAACATCACACTCAGTTTCTCTGAATTCCTTTAAGCTTTAGTGAACATCTAGTGTCCCTGAGACTTGGTCCTTCCATTGTCAACCCACTCCAATATTCGTGCCTGGAGAATGGACAGAGGAACCTAGCAGGCTAAAGTCCATGTGGTCACAAAAGGTCAGACACAAATGAGCATCCGTTATTCTCTCTTCCTGCCTTTAATATGCCATGTACTCAGTCCAGCTGGCTACTGCTACCCACCTGCAAGGATGTGACTCTTCCTGAATGATGTTGACAGAGGTGTAGAGAGAAGTATAGGTTAGAGGGCCATTTAATTCTATCCCTTCATCTTCTAATCCCTCTGGAAACCCTTAATAAACAATTAGGCTTGAGATAAAGTAATTCATGCTATATTGGTGATTTATTAAACAGCTCATTTCAGGTGGTAGTATGTTGAGAATCTTCCAGTCCAGTGATTTCTAAACATCCTAATCCCTTAAGGAACTTTAAACATCCCAGTTCTTAGGTATCAAGCCCCCAAATCTACTAATTCTATACCAGGGAGATATTGCATATTTCCATTTTTTTTACTGGTGATTTTCATGCACAGGCAGTTTGGAAACTGTTGAAAAGGTCTAGTCCTCTTGTGTGACTGATGAAGAAATTCTTTTCATAATCTTTCAGTGGATCTATAAACTTACCCATCTTTTCTTTCAAAGTGCTTCTCTCATTTCTAAGAAAGGATGCCCTTTGGGGTTGAGTCTCTTTCATAACACTATGCATTTTTCCTTCCCATCACTCTTTCCAATTGGGCTACCTCCTCCCATACACAGGCTTAGCCTCACTCCAGAATCTCTTCCTCCTTCTATCTCTCCATCAGTTACCTGGCACCACCATACAGCCATCCAGTTACTTAGGTCAATAACTAACACTCATCCTAAATGACTTTTCCCTTCCCTGGATTTTCTTTCTCTGTTATAGCAGCAGTAATATACACTCTTGACTTCACCTCCAAAATACATCCTGAATTTTATCCTTTTCACCGTCTCCTCTGCTTCTACCTGAATCAAGCCATCATCATATTTTGCCTGGACTCCTCTTCTACAAGACACTCTTCACAAATTTCTCTGCTTTTACAACTTGCCTCGTCTGTTCTCAACGCAGTAGCCAAAATTAAACTTTTATTTATTTTTAATATATTTATTTATTTATTTATTTATGCATTTTCTTTACAATATTGTGTTGATTCTGCCATACATTGACATGAATCCACCATGGGTATATATGTGTTCCCCTTCTAGAACCCCCCACCCACCTCCCTCCCGATTCCATCCCTCTGGGTCATCCAGGTGCACCAGCCCTGAGCACCCTGTATCATGAATCAATCCTGTGCTGGAGATTGATTTCACATATGATGATTAACATGTTTCAATGCTGTTCTCCCATATCATCCCACCCTTGCCCTCTCCCATAGAGTCCAAAAGACTGTTCTATACATCTGCGTCTCTTTTGCTGTCTCGCATGCAGGGTTATCGTTACCATCTTTCTAAATTCCATATATATGTGTTAGTATACTGTATTGTTGTTTTTCCTTCTGGCTTACTTCACTCTGTATAATAGGCTCCAGTTTCATCCACCTCAGTAGAACTGATTCAAACACTAGTCTTCTCTGTGTTCTTCAGCTAAAATCAGGACTATTTTAACGAGTTTATAGCACTACTTTCTGAAGGGCAATCTGCAAAGGAGGATAGTTAGAAAGGTGAAGAGTTTTGAAATTTCAATTGTGTGAGGAATAGGTCATGAAACGTCCATGTTTCATCTGGAGAAGGGCAGACTGAAGAGAGCATCTCAGGTTCATCACCAAGGCTCCTCCTCTTTTGCTCATTTGTATTCTCTAGCTTTCTACCTAGTTTTGAGTCATTAATGCTTCCTGTTGGGTTAAAGATAAGCTCAAATTCTGGGCCTTTTTTTCTCCTTATAACCCAAGCCCTGGATTCAGAGGGAAATCACACTTCAGTTCACATTCTTGGCAGAAAAGTCAAGTTTCTTAGGTGACCTTCTGTGATTGTATTTATGCTGTACTGAGACAAGTACAATCCCTGCTAAAGGCTGTGTGCTGATAGATGCAAAAAAGCCTGGAAAAATCCATGGGCTTTCTTTTTATGCAAAGAAAATTAGTTAAATGCATTAGATTCTCAGGTTCCTTGGGCATTATGTTGCAAACACTATCATCTTCTCTTGTATCTCCTGATTTAAAAGAAATTGGTGAATTTTCATAGCAGTTTCAGGCATGGAAACATCAACAGCTCAGGATACCAGTCTTAGTGCAATGTAGTTCCAATTCTGCCAGTCCTTCGGCCAGAGACTGTTTCTTATTTTCCCACTGGAATGGGTCCTGAGGATCTTACCTTGCTATTGGAGAAGTGAGCATGGCTCTGCTGCTGCATCTGTTTAGTGTCTGCTGTGGTTCAGCAGTGCTGTTCTCCTTTTCTCAAATGGGGACCCAAAGTCTCACATACACAGTGTTGTTGATGACCTGCCTTAAGAATCCAGAGTCCTACCTACTGTATAGCACAGGGAATTCTACTCAATACTCTGTAATGGCATAAATGGGAAAAAGAATCTAACACAGACTGGATATATGTATATGTAAAACTGATTCACTTTACTGTACACCTGAAACTAACACAACATTGTAAATCAATTATACTCCATTTATGTCCATCACTAATATTGGCCTGTATTTTTCTTTTTTGTGTGATATCTTTGTCTGGTTTTGGTATCAGGGTGATGGTGGCATCTGAAAGAATCTAGAGTCCTAATTTAGTATCTTTGAAGATTCTCCCTAAATAGTGTATTCATTTCCAATATTTTATCTAAATTGGACTGCATTTTTATCAGGAAATAATTTGTGTGTATCTGTGTTAGTTGCTCAACCTTGTCCAACTCTTTGAAGCCCCATGGACTGTAGCCCTCCAGAGTCCTCTGTCCATGGAATTTCCCAGGCAAGAATACTGGAGTGGATTGCCATTTCCTTCTCTAGGGGATCTTCCTGACCCAGGGATTGAACCCGGGTGTCTTGTGTTTCCTGCATTGCAGGCAGATTCTTTACTGTCTGAGTCACCAGGGAAGCCCTAATAATTTAGATCAGGCCTAAAATAAACTCAGTCCTTTGTATAAATATTCTTCCATGAACTTTCCAATGAAAATATTTATACATTATTTGGAAATGGTAACACTTACTTTAGAACTTAAGATAAAAATCACAATTCTCCCTTCTTCTGGTATCCTTTACCAGAGTTACTATCACAAATTATACTAACATTTTTAAAGATATAGGGGTAGCTGGGCCTGGGAAGTTATTTTTGTTGTTTGAAAAGAAATTCCTCATCATTCATTCACTAAATGGTTTTCACAATCCTGGAAGATTGTCGCCTAGACACACTGTTTTGTTGAGAGTTGCAAAATGGTGGTTTTTTCATATTCCTTTCATTTCTTCTGTATGTAGTACTTGGAAATTTAAAGTGATTCCACTTAGCTACTTGACTATGTTGAAATATAGCCTGCACGGGAAAGTTGAGGTAAATGCCTGAGTATTTCCCTTTACATGTCAATTTTCAAAATATGGGGTTGTTACCCTGGTAACTACCAATGGTGATCAATACTTTGATGGGGGAGTTAAGTATGATTTTTAAATATTTAATGCATTGCAGTAATTGCAGGTGCTTTTTGATGCTCCTTAGGAATCCCTTAATGTTGGCTCCTGAATAGAACTGGAAGTTCCCATTAGGCAACCAAACTGGCAGGCCAAATCAAGAGCCATTGCACTGATATGCCTGAAAGAAAAGAGGGCTGATTGCTGAGGGCCAACTCTACTTATTTGGCCTAAAGTAATGTGTTGGATTCACAATGAAGCCATATAGTTTTCTCTCCATGTTTTGTTATTTTTTCACATATGACTAAGTGCTTACTCGGGTGCCTATGTTAATTTTTTCATAGTTACCTTTTGTTCCTTTCACCCCTTTATGTAATTTTACCACACTGGGAACCACCCTTCATCACATCCCCACTCGTGCAGAGTTTTGAATATAAGTTGTGAAAGCAAGTGTCACTAATCTTTCCAATTTCAAAAAGAAAGCTTCCAGTATTTAATAGAACGTATAAAATATGTACATTCTCTCTCTATGCACACACACACACACACACACAATTTGTTGAGATGCTGAGGTGATCTTTAGCAAAAGAGCTGCTAAATTTGGCTTGCAAGCCTGCCATATAGACAGTCGGCAAGAGGTCAATGAGCCAAGGGACTTCCCTGGTGGTTCAGTGGCCAAGACTCTGTGCTCCCAATGCAGGGGGCCCAGGTTTGATCCCTGGTCAGGGAACTAGACCCCACATGCCCCAACTAAAGATCCATCATGCTGCAACTAAGACCTGGTACAGTCAAATAAATAAATAAATATTTAAAAAGAAGTCAATGAGACAAATGGATGCATGGAGTCTCACATACAAGGACAGCAAAAGCAAGATCAGAAGATCAGCATGGTGTCAGCCCCTCATGTTCCTTGTCCCACAACATGACAATGAACCACAGGGACAAAATGACAGATGAGGTGAGCAACAATTCGCTCTATCATGGAGGAGCTATTTTCAGATTACATCTAATTCATTTTATAGCTTGAAGTGGTACCATAAGGGAGGAAGGAAGATGGAACATCCCATGCCTCACTGGAATGAGGGAGGCTGCCTCCGGGCAGCCCTCCAAAAGACAGCGAGAAGGTGAGAAACAGTCCTCACAAGGCTGCTTGTGTCAACATGCTCTGGGGAGGGTCACCACATTTCACAGAGACTTATGTCAACTTCATGTTGTTTGAGCCTTGCCTTTGTGGAGAATTGGCAGGTAGCACACCTGAGCAGAGACATTCCCCTACAACCATGAACAAATCCTGAAAATTAAGGTAGCCTTTTAACGATATTGATACACTATGATAAAAAATATTTTTTATTATTACAATAAAGTTGTACTAATATAAAGCACAAGCTGTAATCAAGATTGCAGGGAGAAATATCAATAACCTCAGAGATGCAGATGACACTATCCTTATGGCAGAAAGCAAACAGGAACTAAAGAGCCTCTTGGTGAAAGAGGAGAGTGAAAAACCTGGCTTAAAATTCAGCATTCATTTTTTTTTCATTGGTTTTGCCATACAATGACATGATATCGCCATGGGTGTACGTATGTCATTGTATGGCAAAACCAATAAAAAAAAAATTCAGCATTCAGAAAACTAAGATCATGGCATCTGGTCCCATCACTTCATGGCAAACAGATGGGGAAACAATGGAAACAGTGACAGACTTTATTTTCTTGGGCTCCAAAATCACTGCAGATGGTGACTGCAACTATGAAATTAAAGGATGCTTGCTGCTTGGAAGAAATGCTATGACCAACCTAGACAGCATATTAAAAAGCAGAGACATTATGTTGGCAACAAAGGTCTGTCGAGTTAAAGCTATGGTTTTTCCAGTAGTCATGTATGGATGTGAGAGCTGGATCATAAAGAAGGCTGAGCACCAAAGAATTGATGCTTTTGAACTGTGGTGTTGGAGAAGACTCTTAAGAGTCCCTTGGACTGTAAGGAGATCAAACCAGTCCATCCTAAAGGAAATCAGTCCTGAATATTCATTGAAGGACTAATGATGAAGCTGAAACTCCAATACTTTGGCCACCTAATGCAAAGAACTGACTCATTGGAAAAGACCTTGATGATGGGAAAGATTGAAGGCAGGAAGATAAGGGAATGGCAGAAGATGAGATAGTTGGATGACATCACTGACTCAATGGACATTAGTTTGAGCAAGCTGTGGTGAAGGACAAGGAAGCCTGGCCTGCTACAGTCTATGGGTCGCAAAGAGTGGGACACGACTGAGTGACTAAACAATATTTAATGTGTCGATTATATTGTGTTCTGCAGAAATCCTTCAGTCTTGGTAAATCAGGATTTTACCACTAGATGGCGCATGACAATTGGTTATTATGGAGGGACTACAAACTTAATTCTCATTAGTTCTAAAACATATATACATTTTAGTTTCCCTGGTGATTTAGACGGTTAAGAATCTGCCTGTAATAACTTTACATATAATTGTTGTGCAATAACTTTTTGTTAAAGCATTTTATTCTTTATTTTCTGAAATTTAGAGCAAAGAACAATGCAGTAAACACCTGCATGTACTTAATCTAGATTTACCAATTACTTGTTGTTGTTTAGTCACTAGGTCGTGTCCGACTCTTTGAGACCCCATAGACTGTAGCCCGCCAGACTCTTCTGTCCATGGGTTTTTCCAGGCAAGAATACTGGAGTGGGTTGCCATTTCCTTCTCCAGGGGATTTTCCTGACCCAGGCATTGAACCCACATTTCCTGCATTGGCAAGCGTATTCTTTCCCACTGAGGCACCAGCGTATTGCTCATTTGCTCTGTCTATCCTTTCTTTGATATTTTTCTAAAGCATTTTATGGTAATTTGTAGACGTTATGGCACTTCACCTCTGAATACTTGAACATGTGTCTCATGAGGACAAATCCATAATCCCACATTATCATACCAACTATTATATTGATCTAATATTATCTAATATCTAGCCTATATTCAAAGGTCCCAATTTTCCCTGAATGTCTCTTATAGCATTTTCTACTGAGGATCCAATCCAAGCGTTGTTCTTTGCTCTAAGTTTCAGAAAATAAAGAATAAAATGCTTTAACAAAAAGTTATTGCACAATAATTATATTTAAAGTTATTACAGGCATTTGGTTGTCATAGCTCTTTTTTGGGGTCATATTTCTTAATCTTCTTTAATCCAAAACAGTTTCCCTGCCCCTCCGTTTTAAAATGTAGCAATTTTATACAAATAAGAAAATGCACATATATTTTTAAATATTTCTTATGTATTTCTTTCTCCACCACTGAATGTCCAATATTTTTAGGCAGGTAAGAAAGCTGAGCAGTGAAGAATTGATGCTTTTGAACTGTGGTATTGGAGAAGACTCTTGAGAGTCCCCTGGACTGCAAGAAGATCCAACAGTCCATCCTAAAGGAGATCAGTCCTGGGTGTTCATTGGAAGGACTGATGTTGAAGTTGAAACTCCATGCAAAAAGTTGACTCATTGGAAAAGACCCTAATGCTGGGAAGGATTAGGGGCAGGAGGAGAAGGGGACGACAGAGGATGAGATGGCTGGATAGCATCACCGACTCAATGGACATGGGTTTGGGTAGACTCCGGGAGTTGGTGATGGACAGGGAGGCCTGATGTGCTGCAATTCATGGGGTCTCAAAGAGTTGGATACGACTGAGTGACTAAACTGAATTGAGCTGAATGTAACAACCCTGATTATAAATGTTATCCCAAATGAATGACATTTGAAAAAAAATAAAAGTGTAGCAATTGTACATGTCATGTATCATAAAAACCCATATAGAAATTTGAGGGGTAGCTCTTTGTTAGATTATGAGCTTTTTAGAAAGGTAATGGACTGTGTTTATTCATTTTTATAATTCACTACCCCCAGTATTATGATGCTATGATAAGAGGAATTGCTTCTTAAATTTCTTTCTGATCTTTCGTTGTTAGTGTATAGAAATGTAACAGATTTCAGTGTATTAGTTTTGTAACCTGCAATTTTACCAAGTTCATCGATGAGTTCTAGCAGTTTTCTGGTAGCATCTTTAGAATCTTCTATGTATAGTATCATGTCATCTGCAAACAGTGATAGCTTAATTTCTTCTTTTCCAATGTGGATTCCCTTTACTTCTTTTTCTTCTCTTATTGCTGTAGCTAGGACTTCCAGAGCTATGTTGATAAAAATGGTGCGAGTGAACATCTTTGTTTTGTTTCTGATCTTAGAGAGAAGGCTTTCAGCTTTTCACCACTGAGTATGATACTAGCTTTGTCTTATAGTGTACTCTGAAGTTGGGGGTCCTGAGTCCTCCAGCTCTGTTTTTCTTTTTCAAGGTTGCTATGGCTATTCAGGGTCTTTTGGGTCTCCATACAAATTTTGAGACTTTTTGTTCTAGTTCTGTGAAAAATGTAGGTCTGTCTATATGGCCTTTATTATGTTGAGGTATATACCTTCTATGCCCACTTTCTGGAGAGTTTTTTTTAATCATAAACGGGTGCTGAATTTTGTCAAAAGCTTTTCCTGCATCTATTGAGATGATCATATGGTTTTTATTCTTCAGTTTGTTGATGTGGTTGATTCGATCTGATTGATTGATTTGCAAATGTTGAAAAATCCTTGCATCCCTATGATGAATCCTACTTGATCAGAGTATATGATCCTTTTAATGTATTGCTGGGTATGGATTGCTAGTATTTTGTTTAGGATTTTTGCATCTATGTCCATCCTTGATAATGATCTGTGATTTCCTTTTTTTAAAATGGTATCTTTGTCTGGGTTTGGTATCATGGTGATGGTGGCCTCATAAAATGAGTTTGGAAATTTTCCTTCATCTGCAACTTTTCAAAACAGTTTCAGGAGGACAGGTGTTAACTCTTCTCTAAATGTTTGATAAAATTTTCCTGTGAGGCTGTCAGGTCCTGGACTTTTCGTTTGTTAGGAGGTCTTCAATCACGGTTTCCATTTCAATGCTGTTCATATTTTCTATTTCTTCCTGGTTCAGCCTAGGGAGACTTTACCTTTCTACCCCCAGTATTTTGAATGTGGTGAGACTCAATACATGTTTGAGGGGTGAATGAATGGTTTTCTCTCTCTTCTTTTACTGTAGTAAAATATGCACAACATAAAGCACATCATTTTAACTATCTCAAGTGAACAGTTCAGTGGCATTAAGTACGTTCACATCGTTGCGCATGGTTCTCTTTTAGTATCCCTAGGAATATATGTTAATTGTAGAAAAGTTATTAGATAGATAATCAAAAAGAAAAATGATCTAAGCACACCTCAAATTTTCCATCCATAGAAAACCCAGACTTAGTTATTCCTAACATTTTGGTAAATATCCTTTCAGTTTTCTTTATGTATACTCATTCCTAGCCATATAAGATATAAAAATGATCATATTAAATATACTGTATAGTAACCCTCCCTCGTTTTCTTAACATGTAGTTAATATTTTCCATGTTAATAATAGATAAGTGGGTTGTTTTTGATCTGGTTATATTTCTCTTTCTTTTTTTTGAGGGGATGATACAGAGTTTATTGAATTAGATTTTTCTATTTACAACTGAGATCACATCTACATACTATTTTGCTAGTCTACATGGGTACATTATTTCTAACGAGTTTAGACTTACGATGAATAAGCTCAATCATACAAAAATACACGCACACACTCACACTAATTGTTTAAAAGCAGTAGTGCCTATATTATCCTCCTCCTATAAAGCCAGCTTTGATTAAAAATCGCTTGTTTCGAAGTTCAGTCTGATTTTGAAGATGAACCAAGATACACGGGGTATGATTCTAAAATCTATCTTAGCCATTTTGTACAGTTGCTATCTTACTGTACTATAGTATATTTTTAAAAAGGACACTGGTGAGGGGCACTATCTGGTATTAACTTTAACCAGACAGCTGACTGCCTCCTCCTCCCCCCAAAACCTTTGGCCAAGAGTTCTCCACTGTGAAGACTGAAAGGATGTGGTGATACTACAGCAGCAGTCCCATTATGCTTGGAGGTGACAGAAGCAGGAGCACGTCAACCTTTAATTCTACCACACCACGCAACTCACAAACCGTTCTGAGATTAGAACATTTACCGCCGTACTCAAAACACGGACGTGGAGAGTCAGCTAGAACAGAGGGGAAAAAAGTCATAGGTGGGTAGGTAAGAAGGTAGACAAATGAAGAGTCAAGCTGCTCTGTCCAACACCTGTGCTTTAACTGAATGAACTCAGGAGGCCAACAGCAGTGGACCTGCTCAATTCACCTTCCAAATCAGAACAAGACTAAAAAGCTCAGGCTTGAGTTTTATACTATGCATAGGTTCCGCCGGTGATGAGGAGCTCATAAGCAGGCTCTCTATTCCTTCTGCACAACATGATGCAGGCACACAGCATGCCCAGCAGCTGAATAGCTGCAAATGCCAATGCTGCCCAGATAACATGCATCATGATTTCCTGTAGCTTCTTCACAACGAGAGCCTCACACCCCTCAGCACAGAGATCAGACGGGTAGGCCAGGCCGCCGATACAGCTGCTGGCTGTCTCTCTGCAACAACTGAGAGGGACACTCTGGGTTTTGGTTTCTTTGAACCAGTCTGTATTTTCCCAGTCTGAATAGTTGTGAATTCCACAACAGTGCAGCTGTCTCTGAACATAGTCAAGGGCCCGGCTAGCAGCATCAGGGTTGGTTCCATTGTAGGTCTTATATACCTTCTGAGTGCTGCGATCAACTTCATGTTCCACCTTTGCTCTGTAAACATATCCCAAAACCACACCACCAACTTCTGTGACAAAAACCAAGAGTCGGATGATGACAAACGTGGCAAGCCCACAGTGGCTTTCCCGGATTGTGGCGCAGCAACCAATTAGCCCAGTAATGAAGAGCAGGGCCCCTACAGCTATGATCACCACAGCGGGGATGAGAGTGTACACATCTTCAAAGAAGTGGTCATAGTCGTCGTAAGTGATGAAGACATAGGCTCCGACATAGCATAAAACGCCAGCGGCTCCCCAGAAGATGAGGTTGAGAAACACCAGCACGGTCTTGGAGGAGGTGATGCCACACTGGCCCATGGTGCGGGCGGTCGGCTGCGGCCCTGCTCGGCAGCGGGACGCGCTCACCGAGCGAGGTGGCAATGGCGACGGCGCCTCCTCACAGGGAACTGCACGGCCTGCGAGGCGTTCACCGCAGCCCCTGGCGCCGTCGCGCACCTGATCTGGTTATATTTCACCCACTATTTTTGCAACATGTACCTCCAGTAACCATGAAGGTGGGTGGGGAGCATGGTGACAGGGCTAAGGATACAAACGAATTCTGTGCATTAATACTTTTCTCTGAGCACAGTGAATAGTAACACTGATTCAGAGCCTAGATTTATAGCTGTGTTATTTGTAATGTGGTGATCACAGAAAGGGTTAGGAATCTTTCGCTAATGCCCATCTTCAGGGCAGGGGCCTAGTGACAACACTGCACCAAGGGACAGGGACCAGACAAGAACCATCTCTGTCATTTGACTGCAATGTCTTTGGAATCTGAAATCTTCCCAGGGAGAACTTGTTATTGAATGCCTGCCTTGCCTTTATTGGGGAAAACACATGCATCTTGAACAATATAATGGTAATGCTCACCACCAGAGACTAGACCTTGTGCATGTTCTCTGATGCCTAGTAGGACCACTGCAGAGAAAAATATTAATGAGCCTGTTGCTAGGAGATGGGAGAGCCAAAGACCATGGCTTTGTAGGGGTTTCACTGGAAAGCAAGGCAATTTAGGAATGTTTTAGATCAGCGGTTTCACTATGAAATTCCACCCTTTGTTGAG
>ML663555.1:0-24785 GCA_007570785.1 Antilocapra americana
GATGGCCCGTGGGGTGGGTCACTGCTGTGGGCACTGTTGACCTGCAGCCTTCACAGGGGCCCAGCTGGCCTGAGTCACAGGTCCGGAGGGGGCCCGCCGGCGGGGCTTGGAGTCGCGCCCATCAGCTTCCCGGTCCTGAGCCGTCTTGGGTCTGGGGGGCAACTGCGGAGGCAGAGACTTGGGCTGGGACTCCGGGGCCAGGACCCTGGGATGTGTCCCCAACCTCCTCCCGGGCAGCAGGCCCCGCTGAGTGAAGGCGCTGTGTGCACTTGTGTCCCCAAGACCCCCGAGCGTCAGCCCTGAGTGGAGCCTGGCGTTCGCAGCCCTGCAGCTTAGTGCTCTGGGTGCTCCTGCAACCCGGGGACTGGAGGGGTTCACTGGTGACGGGCAAATGGAGGCTCACGGGTGCCAGCTGGTCAGGGGCACAGTGGGGCCAGATCCAGGCCTACTGGCCCTGAGTTCACGTGCTTCCCTCCTCTCCAGATGGCCTGGTGGAGGAGTCCAAGCCCAAGCCCAGGTGAGTGGTGAAGGCCTGGGAGCAGAGGGCCATGAGAGGGGACCCTCGGGACAGGACTGGAGTGCACGCGGCACAGTGCACCCAGGCGGTGTGGCAGACGCAGACCACCGTGTACAGCTGTACAGGTTGTGTACTGCACGAGTCACCGCTGGGGTGTGGGGGTGGGGGGATGGGGCGGCTGGAAACCAGCCACACTCCATCACCAATGCCTTGCCCCGCTACAGTCAGCACTGTGTCCATCTAGAGGGAGAGGACAGACTAGCCATGGACCTGGGCAGACCCCACGTCCGACCCCACAGGAGAGCTGGGACACTGTCCTTGGTGGCTGGAGGAGGGCCTGGGGGAAGAAAGCTTGGAGGAGCCGAGCAGTGAGAGCGTGCCAGTCTAGGCCTGTGGCTTCAGAGGGTCTTGAAGGGCCACACACCGTGACGTGTGCCACAAAGGGCACACTGGGAGCTCTGGGTACAGAGTGGGGCGGGACTTCGGAAATGCCAGCCCTGCTGGCTGATGGTGCCTCCGCACACAGTCGGGAGATGCTCCAAAAGCAGCCCAGCCTGACAACCCAAGCCCCTTCCCATCCCCTCGCTGGAGCAAACACTGCGGTGCCTCGGTTCAGATCCCCACATCCGCCGGCAGACAGGACAAAGGGCTCAGTGTCCCGGCCTGGAGTCCCACGGCGAGTGGGTGAGGGGTTGGAGGCCGCCCACCGCCTCCCGGGCCCCTGGGGTCCGCCGGGAGTGTGGGTCAGCCAGGGTGCCGAACCAGGCCCCCTCCTTCCTGGCCGCGGGGTTTGAGCAGCCGTGTGTCTCTGGCCTCCATCTTTCTGAATGAGATGAGTGGTTTCTACTTCGGGTAACTGTGAGGGTACATGTGGATACTGAAGGCGCCCCAGTCCTGGGCGGGCGTGGGGACCCCGGGTGGGCACCGTGCTGATGTCACCGCGTGGGTGGCTGGGTGGCGGCCTTTCTGCAGGGAGGAGAGGGACCTGCCCACCCCGTACCGCAGCCCCTCTGTCCAGGGAGGGCTTGGTGCTCACCCCTCCGTCTGCCCACCAGGCCCTTCATGCCCAACTTGGTGCCGCCCAAGATCCCTGATGGAGAGAGGGTGGACTTCGATGTGAGTGCGGGCTCAAGGAGGGCAGCTCCCGCCCCACTGAAGATCTCAGGACCTCCCAGCTTGGGGGAGGAGATGGGGGAGGGGCACCGTGTCCGTCTGCACCCCGGGTTCGGCCCCAGTTGCTCTCACAACCCCAAGGCCACGCCCCTGCCCTGAGGGCGGGGTCGCCTCTGAGTGCCTCCCCCGCCCCTGCCCCCGCCCAGGACATCCACCGCAAGCGCATGGAGAAGGACCTCAACGAGCTGCAGACGCTGATCGAGGCGCATTTCGAGAACCGCAAGAAGGAGGAGGAGGAGCTGGTTTCCCTCAAAGACAGGATTGTGGGTGTCGCGTCCTCTGGGCGGCTGGGAGGGGGTCCAGCAGGAACCCCCAGGGCCCCGCCCCGCGCTCTCTTCCCTCCCACACCCCCCAGGGCAGAAAGGAGTCGGCCTCCCCGCCCCCACCTCCCGCTCTCTGGGCACAACCCCGCCCCCACTGATGGAGGGCAGATGCGGTGACCCCAGGGCCCAAGCCTGGATTCTCTCTCCTCCGCCCTCTCTGCCCCACCGCTCCTGCTCCACAGGGCTTGGGCTCCACCTCCCAGCACAGGGCGGCGTCCACACTGGCCGGGGCCGGGGGGCGGGCACTCAGGGGCCGCGGCAAGGCCGCCGGACCCTCTCCGGGGGCTGAGGTCCGTCCCCAGTGACCGCAGCCTTGCGGTCTCCCCATCCTACCCCTGCAGGAGAAGCGGCGGGCCGAGCGCGCGGAGCAGCAGCGCATCCGCACGGAGCGCGAGAAGGAGCGGCAGACGCGCCTGGCGGTGAGTGGCCGCCGGCCTCTGTCCACTGGGCCCAGGGTCGCTGTCCCGGCTCTGACAGCGAAGGAGACAGAGATGCCCGCAGTGTCTAAGGAGACGCCCCATCCCTCCGCAGCGCGCCCCCCGGAGCTGAGCCCCACAGCCCCCTCCTGCGCTGCTGCTGGAGGGCCCCCACCGCAGGGCCTCCTGGCCTGGAGGGGAGCAGACCCTCGGGAATAGGAGCCCATCTGTTCAGCCCTGCTTCTCCGCCGGGCACCTCCAGGGCCAGGCCTGTGCCGGGCGTGCCCTCATTGCCAGCCCAGACTCAGGGCGTCTGGCCCCCAGCGTAACCCACTCTCTCCCCGCGGGAACCAGGAGGAGCGCGCCCGCAGAGAGGAGGAGGAGAACCGCAGGAAGGCGGAGGACGAGGCGCGCAAGAAGAAGGCTCTGTCCAACATGATGCACTTCGGAGGCTACATCCAGAAGGTGGGGCCTCCGGCTCATCCTGCTGCGGCACACGTGCTGTTGCAGGGGTCTCGGGAGAGAAATGCCCAGCCACCTCAGCGAGATCGCGTTCTCACACCCAGACACCGAGCTGGCTCTCCTCCGGCTGTCTTTCCCTGGGAGGAGCTGCTGGGCTGGGGGCTCCCGGCCGAGTCCAGAGCACCAGGCTCTTCCCAACCCTGGCCCCCGCGGTTGGTGCAGCTGGCAGGCCCTGCACCCCATCTCAGATCTGCCCAGTGTGGCCTCTGGAAGCCTGGAGACTGTCTCTCCATCTGTAGGATGGCATTAATGATGCTGTCTGCCTGCTCTGAGATGGTCAGACAGGTACCCTGGAAAGCAGCTGAGTGCTGCCTGGATGCGGGCTGGTTTTCTCCCAGAGCTCATCCTAGGGCCTAGTGTGGTGCACCCTGCCCATTCCTGGAGGGAGAGGGAGAGGGAGGGGAAGGGGAAGCTGAACTCTCTGTGCCTTGGACGGGGCCAGCCCCGCCCGAGGCCCTGTCTCCTGGTGACCCTCAAGCAGGGCCCTGCTGGCAGTAGGCCCTGCCCCTGCCCGCACGCAGGTCCAGCAGCCTGCTTGCCTGCGGAGGCTGACGCCTCTCCTCCGTGTCTCCTCCGCTCTGTCCCTGTCCCTCCCTCTGTCTGTCGCCTCTCCTGTCTCTCTCTGGTGCTCTTCTCTTGCTGTCCTGCTGTGCAGGCCCAGGTAGGTTCCGGTCCTCAGGTTCTTCTCTCGTTTGGGGAGCCTGGGGAGGTCAAGGTGCCTGGCTGGAAGCGGGGTGTGGAGAGGGGGTGCGGTGTCTCTGGGGATGCCAGGCTTTGCTGGTCTGGGTGTGCAGCAGGGAGGTGAGCACAGTCGTGCTGCAAGCAGGCCTCTCTCCCTTCTGGGACTTGGGGTGCTGGGAAGGCAGGGTTTCTCTAGCCACCTCCCCTGCTTCTTACTCCCTCCAGACGGAGCGTAAAAGTGGGAAGAGACAGACAGAGCGGGAGAAGAAAAAGAAGATTCTGGCCGAGCGGAGGAAGGTGCTGGCCATCGACCACCTGAATGAAGACCAGCTGAGGTGGGCCACCTGCCAGGGCTGCACCTCCGGAAGGCGTCCGGCCTCGCGACACCTGCCGCCCCACTTTCCCGCGGGGACTTCTGGGGACTGGCCTGGGGTTCCTCAGGCGGGTGGTGCCCGGCTCCCTCTTCTTTCCTCGGTGCTCTCCCAAGGCTTTGTCCCGGCAGCACTGGCTTCCCGCTTGCAGTGCTAGGCACTGCCCAGGCCAAGCCAGGGTGCGGGGCCTGGGGGCGAAGGAGGGCTGGGCCAGGCCAGGTCAGGATCCAGATGCAGTCAGATGGAAACCTTCTTACTGGCCCTGCCTCCCGCTGGCCTGTGCAGGGAGAAGGCCAAGGAGCTGTGGCAGAGCATCTACGACCTGGAAGCTGAGAAGTTCGATCTGCAGGAGAAGTTCAAGCAGCAGAAATACGAGGTGAGCGGCTACTGCCCATGTTCCCCGCCCACGACTCTCTGTCCCCCCACACCCCTGGGGGCCCTCTGTCCCCCCAGCTCCCGTTCCCGGGGCCTGTCGGATGGTGCTCCTGGCTCTTGCAGGGGCTGGTGCTCCTGGAGCCTGAGGATCACTGGGGCTGAGCAGACACTTCCCAGGGTTCTGGCCATGAGGGCCCCCACTTCTGGCCTGAGGCAGCAGCTCAGCGCCCTGAGTCCAAGGGGAGGACCGATCGCACAGGCCAAGCCTCCTGTGGAGTCGGGGCTCACCAGTGATCCAGCCCCTTCACTGCCCCTACACTCACTTGGGGCCCCAGCATGGGTCCTGGTAGAGGTACTGGGGTCCCCACCGCGCAGACGCCAGGCAGGAGGATGACGCAGTCCCTTATGGGCCCCCCACCTTCCCAGGCCACCTGGACACTGGGCTACTCTTCCCGCCTTTTCTTTCAGATCAATGTGCTCCGAAACAGGATCAACGACAACCAGAAAGTGTGAGTGTCCACTCCAGCCCTCCCTCTTCCTGTGGTCTCCCGGCCCCTCCCCCCTCCTGTGGTCAGAGACCCCGACCCCACCAGAGGTGGCTTCGGGCTGAGCCTCTGCAGGCAACTCAGTGTGCCCCTGCCCCCGTCGGTCCTCAGCACCTCCACACCCCCCGGAGGCTGCCCACCCCTGTCCCCCTTATCCTCCCTGACTGAGCCCTGCTTCCTGCAGCTCCAAGACTCGAGGGAAGGCCAAGGTCACCGGGCGCTGGAAGTAGAGCGGCGCCTCCTCCAGGACTTGCTCCGTACTGTCCGCACCCTGCACAGCCCGCCCCCCTCTCCTGTCCCCTGCAGACCCTGTGATGTCCCGGCTTCCAGCCACACTCGGCCCGCCGCACCCCCCCAACAGTCATAATAAAAGCGCTGTGCCCCCTGCACCCCTATCTGTTCTCTTCAGGGGGAGGCCACGGGCACCTGGTCGCCAGGGGCTGCGCAGAGCTCCCGTCGAGGCGGTGGCTTCCGACTCTGAGCTGGGCTCCTGGGCGGGGCTTCCGCCTCCACGTCTGTATCAGGGTCACCCCGGCACGCCCGAGCACGCCCGCACTGGTCCGCGGAGCTGCGTCTGTCAGTGACCCGCTCTGTTTCCGGCTCAGCCAGGGGTTTGCCCATCAGGTCCAGTCCGCTGGAGCACGCAGCTCCGTGACCTGTGGGCGCAGCGTTAAACGGGAGCCATGTGGCTGGACTCAGGGCTCGAGCGACTTGAAGTCTCACACTGGGATTGTCTGGGAGAACGGCTTGGCACTTTCCTGAAGGCAGCCCACAGCCCCCTTTCTGCTCCAGCCAAGGGAGGCCATGATGAGGAGCACACAGCGCGGACTGCCCCAGGGGGGACCTCTCGGCGTCCCCAAGTGTGTCTAAGGAGCTGCCGCAGCTCACAGGCAAGGAGACCGGCCCTTGGCAGGCTGTTCTAGTTCTGAGAAGTAGGCAGCAGGTTGGGGGACATTCCCCAGGGTTTGGATTAGCACCCCAAGGCTTATCTCGTGTGTCGTGGACATACAGTTTGAAAGGTTTCTTTAGGTCTGGTAGTCCAAAGCTGGAGCTGAGACTAAGTTTGTTTTTATTGCCTCAGAGGCTGTTTGGCCCTCCTGAGTCCAAGTAAGAGGCTCAAGGTCATGTCCCTTCAGTGTCTCAGGGGCTTCCCTGTGAGCCCATAGTTTGGGGTCCAAATTGGACAAAACCCTCTCATTCCCAGAAATCCTTTCAGTTGTCTGCAGATCTTGGGTGCTCCCAAACCTGCAGTTGCTTGCTTTCTGTCAGGCAAGAGGTCCAGTTGTCCTTGGGAGAGGACAAAGCCCAGATATGTGACTTGTTTGAATATCTGGGCTTTTTCCTGGGAGACCTTATATCCACATTTGGCCACATTTGGCCCTGAGAGTATTCTCTAGATACTTGTCATAGGTAGGGCTTGCCATGAGCACGTATCCATGTATTGGAGCAAGTCCTTCATACAACATTAAGTCTCTAAGGTCTCTAGCCAGCGTTTCCCCAAACAAGGTAGGGGAATTTTTGAATACTTGAGGCAGGACTGTCCAACGTGTTGGACTGGCTGTGTTTCCAGGTCCTGTCATTCAAAGTCAAATAGCAGTTGCAATTCTGCAACAGGAGTGCAGAAGAAAGCATCCTTCACATCCAGGACCGAGAACCAACTGTGTTCTCCAGGAACAGTTGTGAGCAGAGTGTGTGGATTAGGCCCCACAGGGTGTAAGTCGTGGACTACTTCATTAACAGCCCTCAAGTCCTCAAGGAGGCGATACTTTCCTTATTGTCTTTTTACTGGGAGGATAGAGGTGTTATATGCAGACCTGCAAGGTCTGATCAGTTCTGTTTTTAAAAACTTCTCCAGAATTGACTGGATTCTCTTTGGGGCATCTTGTCTCAGGGGATATTGTTTTAAATTAGGTGTTCTAGATCATTTTTAGCGGGATTTATATTGGTCTTGCATTTATGGCCTTCCCCGATGTGCCATCAGCCCTCATTTCTGACCTTACCTTGTGGGAGACTTCAGGGGGAAATAGTTTTGTTTCCTTTGCTGGGGTTTCTGTGAGTGTCATTTCGAGGCTCAAGGCGTGCTCCAGCGGAACCCTGATGTCAAGCTCTTCTGGTGAGATGGTTACTTGAGTGTTTAATTTGTAAAGGAGATCTTGTCCTCAAGGCGAACTGGACCCTCTGGCTTATATAAGAAGCTATGTGGAAGGGCAAGATCCTCTAGTTAGCATTCCAGAGGTTGTGAAAATGTTTAGTTGTTTTACTTCTCCAGAAATCTCCATGACCCAGATAGATGGGGATGTTTTCTGTGCCACTTCGGTGTTTATCACAGAGTAGGTGGCACCCACGTCTATTGGAAAGTCAAATCAACTTGCTCCCTGCTGTCAGTATTACCTGGGCCTCTTGGGGGAAATTAACATCAGACGTTTTAAGTCCAAGGGAGTCCCCGGCCTCCACATTCATCATCAGGAGTGTTCCTCTCCCCACTGTGAGAGAGGCTCCCACCTTCCCTTTGTTATTTTTCAGTTTAGAGCAATCTTTTCTCCAATGCCCTTTCTCCTTACAAAAGTACGCTGTTCCTTCCCCAGCGGTGGCTTACCTTCCTTAAGGCTGTCTTCAGCGCTGCTGCCAGCAAAGTTGCCTTCCGTTTTTCATCTTCTTGTTTCTGCACTGTTCCCTGTTGCTGAATACCTTAAAAGCAGTATCTACTAATACAGAAGAGTTCATTCCAAACGCCCCGTCTAGCTTCTGTAATTTCCTCCTTGTATCTGGGGCGCTTTGCCCAATGAAGGTCATATTTACCATCCTTATGTCCTCATGGGCCTTAAAGTGTGCCCCTGTGTAATGCCTATAAGCTTGAGAAAGCCTTTCTAGAAACTCTGATGGATCTCCGTTTGGTTTTTGTTTTAGCTCCTGAATTTTGTTTAAGCTCTTTCGTCTGGGCACTCCTTTTTGAAGACCCATTAACATACATCCATAATGTTCTAGAAGTGGGGTGCCCCGGTTATTAGGATTCCAGTTGGGCTCCCAGTGGAGACTGCAGTCAGCTTCCTGAGTTGCACTCGGGTCCACCAGATGGCGCTGGTGCGCTTCCTCCCTAACTTCGTCAACAGCCATTCTTTGCTCTTCAGTTAGTGTCAAATCTGTGAGTGTGAATATCCACCCAGGTGGAGTGGGGAGTGGCAGATATGGAAGTGAAACGCTCAGTCATGTGGAGTGGGTCCTCGGTGAGCAGGGCTGTGGTTTCTCAGGTAAGAAAACCGGAGTTAGAGAAAAGAGTGTGTGTCTGCAGGAACCCAGCGGGCTGGCATTTGCATTAAGGCCCCTGGGGTCTCAGCACAAGGGGAGTCGCCCCGCCGCTGAAGTGGCCCCCAGGCCAAATTGTGCGCCCTGTCAGCTCTCGGATGGTGACACCCGGCCAGGTCCCTGTGACTCCGGGGTTACCATAGAAACGCTGGTCTGCTCCCCATCGGCAGTGTAACAGGTGGCAAGGAAAGAGGCGAACATGCGGAGGACACGGGGGTGCAGCCTGCTCAGCCAGTGGGGTTCAGGCTCTGGCGTGACCTTCCCCACCCCACCTTCTCCCCTGTGGAATGGACTTTCCCTTGGGCCTCCTTTCAGGTCGCTGCCCCTCAAGCCAGCAGTCCTTGACTTTTTCTCCTGATGTAATAGCATCAATGCTTCTGTATCTGGAATTTCATCTTTCTTTTCTGCTATTTTGCAGAACATTTCTAACCATGAGATTGGGGGAGTCATTCAGGGGTCTTTGCTCTTCTGATCCTACAATATATTGCGTCCCCACTCTGTTACAGTATTATATCATATTTTTCTTAGTCATAGGCTCATGCCTGTATTTTGCCCATTTATCTAATACATGCCCTAGAGGGCTTTCCTTTGGGATAGATGGAGTACTCTGCATTTCTATAAGCTTTGTGACACCAAGACACAAAAGATGTAGACAAATTCCAACAAAAACAGCACAAAGTCCAGCACCAATACTTAGATTATCTAGCTCCCAAATCAAGTAAATAAAGCTCACAAAACAAATGAACCAATTCCAACTAGACTAGTCCTGTCCCACAAGAATTAGCTCCCATATGAATCGGTTCCCACTCAGATCGTCCCCCCGCCCCAAACAGGGTACCTCAACCAAATTGGCTTATCCCAAAAAGGAAAAGTCAAAAGTGAGGGAGGAATATGTTCCCAGTGTGCACACCAGAGGGATCTACCCTACAAAACCTGAGCCCGTGAATTATAACACAGAGGGGCTCACAAACCACAAACGAATGAGCCGGCTACTGAATTGGGTAGACTTACCCTAGAAATTAAGTTAGACTCTTGTTTCAACTGCCACGCCCTGGGGGCAGCTGGCGCCATCTTCAGGGACTCTTGAGGGAAAGACTCCCAGAGCCGTCCGTCCAGGAGCTGCGTAGGATCCCGTCTCAATATGGCAAGCCACGCAGCAAAGCTCCTGTACTGACACGCCCAGTTGTTACCAAGGTCAACCTCACTCTGCTCGCCACACCCTAGGCCAATAAATCCGAGAGTCGAGGTGTTGAGGCAAGGAACACGGCTGTATTTGGAAAGCTGGCTGACCGAGAAGATGGTAGACTAGCGTCTCCTAATAGCCATCTTATTGGGGCCTAGATGCCAGGTGCTCTTACGAATCAGAGATGGGGGAGGTGAGGAACCAAAGCAAAAAGACCATTCGGTCCTGGCAAGTATCGCCTAGAACGGAGAGCCTCAGGCAGCGGGATGTGTTAGTTTTGTTTCCTTGTGGTCCTTTCATGGGTGGTGTGAAATGGAATATCTTCTGTCATATCAACAAACAAAGATGCCACAGCTGTCTATGTTTCTGGGCTCTCCCGACGTGGATTTCTGAGCGCTAAGCAGGTGAGGGGCGTCGTGTGCCACGCAAAGAGTTCAAGAATCTCACAGTCCTTCCCAGGTGGAGGGTCAGGTAGTCTCTCTGAGGCAGGCCATTGTGTACACCCACAACATCCGCAAGATGCCGGTTAAAGCTGCAGAAGCAGACCCAGTGTTAATTCAAACTTAGCCGTTCTGGTTACAGACTGGCTCTCCCAGCACCCTCCCCATCAGTGATTGTCTGTGGAGAGTTTGACAATGGTCATCCTGACAGCTGTGAGGTGACACCTCACTGCAGTCTGGATTTGCATTTCTCAGATAACTAACAATGTTGACATAATTTCCTGTGATTGTTTTTTAAATGGTGTGAGTGAAACGTACCTCTTGCCAATGACTTCTTGAGCACCTGCGTTGTTTAGAATTGGTTCTGGATGTACACTCTGGGAATGTTTCTTGAGGACAGCTGTTGTTCACTCACATTCCCGCAGACCTTATGAAGATTAAGTGCCCATGAGCACAGCTTTTGACGTCGTTATGGAAAGCAGTCACAAGCATTTCTTCCTGTCCCTTTTTTCTGTTTCTTTCTTTTCAATTCCCTGTAATTTCATTTTGGTCTTATATTGAAGCAGAGCTGATTTCCAGTGTTGGGTTTGTATAAGGTTTCCAGGAATTCAGGTCCCCCCCAGCAGCTGTCTGCCAGCTTCAGGTAGAGCCGCTGTTCAGGCCTCTTCTTGCCTTATCGGTGCTGAGGATGAGGAAGCACTGAGCAGAACACCCTCTAAGTCCTCCTGGGACCTGCCCTTGTCTTCAGGTCAGTGTTTGTCTTCCAAATAGAAAAAGGCAGTTCCATACTCCTCTCAGTAGTGACTCTTACCAGTCACACTCCATCAGCACCGCACAAGTGCGCCCTTCTCTGTCTTCTCCGGTATTTATCTTTGTAGGCTGGGGATGGCCTTGCAAAGGTGCAGCGTGATCCCGGGCTGCGGTTTTGATTTGCACGTCTCTAACAATTCGTGATGTGAAGCACGTTTTCACATTTTTTGTTTAAACAGTGTGTGTGGAACTTACCGTGGAAATTTTCTTCTTCACAGTCTGCCCGGTTTTTAATAATTTTCAGTTAGTTACCCACGGACATTTGTAAAGTGCCGGTCCCCTTCAGAGCCCCGCAGCCTGTGACCATGAAGCGCCCGTCGTAAGGCTGGGTCCCTGGCCGCCACCCTGTCTCGGGCCCGTGGCGTCGGCTCCTGGGAAGCGGGGGTCAGCTCGAGCCCAGCCGTCCTCTGCTCGCTTCATCCGCCGAGCTGCGCGGGAGCCGCCAGGCCGGGGAGCGTGCTCCGGGCCGGCAGAGAGGCGGGAGCGCTCGGGCCGCTCCGAGGCGCGACCTGGACCGCGGGCCGGGTCTCCTCCGGGCGCCGCGCCCGTGCCCTGCTCACCGGGGCCGGGGCCGGGCTTGGTGGTGGTGGCGGCCCCGGCATCGGGATTTCACGGGTAGAAGCCATTCATCTCTTTCCTGCGAGAAGGTCGCCTTCTACTTTGCGAGACGACCTTTTTAATAAAGAAAAACGCCAGGCTCTAATTGCACAGTAGGGATTCCGTCGCGAACCCGTGCACAGTGACCGTGAGATCGGGACGCAGAGCAGGACGTGCGCCGCCCGCTCCCCGAGGCCGCGTGCCGCCCGAGCCGGCCGTCTTGTCCGCTGCTGCCCGGCAAAGCCCGGCAAAGCCCGGCCTCGCCCAGCCCCGCTCTGGCCGCGGGGCGCAGTGCGGGCCGCTCGGCCCGGGGAGGCTCGGCCATGTGTCCCCGAGTCTCTCATCTGGGGGTATACGTTTTTAAAGATAGTTTTTGTACGCTAACTTGAAACACAAACTGACCTGGTGGCGCTGGAGCATCCCCTCGTCCGAGCCCGCGCTTGGCCTCCAGCGCCCGGCCGTCCTTCGGGTCTGTTTCGGGTCTTCCCCCTGAGGGTGCAGGGTCCCTACCCGTGTGTCCTGGTGCGTGGGTTTGCGTTCAGGTCGGAGCAGCACCGTGGGCCGTGTGCGCCTGGGCCCCGCGGTCTGAGGCCGGGTAGGTTCGGAAGTGGCCGCACGCCTGCCGCACCAGGCTTCCCGTTGCCCCGGGTTCTGCGGCTGTCTGCCCGCCTGGCAAGTGTATGCATAGCTTATTCTTTTGGTTTAAATCCCGGGATTATTAGGACAGCTGTACATCTTATTGAATTCATGGACTGTTTTCTGTTTTTAGGTTTTAAAAATCTGTGGTCACAAACGTGCAACATTTGCCATCTTAGTCCCTGTTGAAGTGCACATTTCAGGGTCCATCACGCTGGTGTGCAGCCATGACCGCTACCTCCAGAACTACCATCTTGCAAAACCAAGACAGTCCCCACGAGACACTCAGTCCCCATTCCCCTCCCTCACCCCTGGCACCCACCATCCTGCTTTCTGTGTCTATGGAGCTGACTGCTCTAGGCCTGGTATGAGTGGACTCAGACATCGCTTGTTCTTCCGTGTCTGGCTTATGTCACAGAGCATAATGCCCTCAGGGCTCACCCACGCTGTAGCCTGTGTCAGAACCGCCTTGCTTTCAGGCTGAACAACATTCATTGTGTGGCTGGGCCATGGTCTGCTTGTCCATTCTTCTGTCAATGGGCACATGAAATAGCTACATTCATCTCTTACATCTTGTAATATTTGTGGGATGCCTTCAGAAAGTGCCATGAACCAAAATTCATTCACGTTAACTTTATTTTTTTAAAACTTTTTATTTTGAAAATCTTCAAAGCTAAGAAGAAGGGAGGAATGCATATGAGCTTTATTTGTGTTTAGGAATGAATGTTTTACGATATTCACTTTAGACAAGCATGGGCCTGTTTGCCTCTTTTCCCCCATGAGGTTCACCCTACCTGGGATTCCTGGAGACCCCTCAGGTGGGCTTCCTGGTAATTCTTCCAATTTACCATCACATTCAGGGTGATTAGGGAGGCAGGCTCACCTGGCGAACTGATTGCAGGGCACGTGGATCAGGCAACAAGCCAAAGGGCAAGCGAGGTTGCTGCTGGGACCTCCTTCCCGTCGACTGTCCTTGCCCAGCAGAGACCAGACCTGAACCCCGTCTGCCAGCCCTGTGTGATGTGTTTTCTCAGCACTTCAGCGGGACAAGAAAGGACCGAGCCGGCCAGAGCCAAGGTAGTGTGTTCAACGTTATCATGACAGCTGCCAGAGCAGTTAATATCCCACAGAACCCGAGGGAGAGGCAGGACTGCTCTGGGACGGGTGTGGGGAGAGGAGGCCGCCCCTGCACTTCTTTCCACCACCCCAGGAGGCTACAGGAACCCACTCTCTTCTGCCTCAAGGGCCCGACCTGCAGAGGCCTGGGGTCCTAACCAAGGGCCGTGCCACCCAGGGGCAGGGTCTGGGGACTGCGTGGGTCTCACCCCATCCACGTGGGTCAGGATCCTGTACTCGGAGACCCCACGTCTGCTGTTCACCTGCAGCGTGTCTTGTCCCCGCTGAGATCTCCAACATCTGAACTGAGAGTGTTGCCTTGATTGACCTGTGGTCCTTTTTCTTAATCTCGTTGCATTCACATGAGGTCAGGCCCCTCTGAATGGGTTGCTGCATTTCCCCTGGGTTGTTTTCCTGGAAACGATGCAGAGCTCCCATACAAAGTCTTCAAGCACAGAACCTGAGGCGGACCGGCTGTCACCTCCTCGCTGTGTGTCCATGTCTGTGAATCATCTCTTCCTCGTTTATCTTGCCTGTCATCCCACCTCCACGTGAAGGCAGCCACTTGTGATCCTTCCCACCTAGAACAACACGATCACAGGCTTGAGTGCCAGGCGCTGGACCACAAAGGGGAGAGAGATGTGATAAATAACATTTAAAGCACTGCAGAGTTTGATTTTCATGTCTCATATCTGCCTCTGGAGATTCTGCTAAATGTCTTGTATTCCTCTCTTCATAAATCCTTAGGATAACAGCTTTATTTCGGGAATTAATCCAGATTCCCATTACTCATTGATTTATACTTTCTGGGAGTGTAACTCTTCTTTGTTAAGTTACAAAGGTTTGAAAGCTACGTTAACTCTTTCTGGCTATGGTAGTAATAGGGTTGCTGTCGTTTAGTCGCTAAGCCCCATCCAAGTCTTAGTGACCCCATGCACTGTAGCCCATCAGGCTCCTCTGTCCACAGGATTTCCTAGGCAAGAATACTGGAGTGGGTCACCATTTCCTTCTCCAGGGGATCTTCCCAACTCACGGATCCAACCCACATCTCCTTCATTGGCAGGTGGAATTTTGTTAACCACTGAGCCACCAGGGAAGCCCATAGTAATAGGGGGGTATTGCTAAATCTCAGGCATTTTAGAATAGTATCTTAAAAGCATTAATGAAGTTTTAAAGGGTTTCCAAATTAAAAGTGGTTGAAAACTGGCTTCTGAGAGAACCCAATACATACAATCATAGATGGTCCACATACAAAGAACGGGCTTCCCTCTTGAATCCCCCCTACAAGCAAGTAAGCTCTGGAATGGGACTTCCAGGGTTCAAATCTTGGCTCTATCTTTCACTGGCTGTGTGACCTCAGTCATGCTGCCTAAACTTTCTGAGTCTTGGCGTCCTCATTTTTCAAACGAGGAAAATAAGACCTGCTTCATGAGGCGGTTGTAGGGATAAAATGGTAACCCTGTAAGTTATAAGCTGAGAACGCTGGCTGGCAAATAGCAGCGCTCGCTGATGTCCTCTGAGAAGCAAGCAGGTGGTTCTAAGCCCTTTACACAGGTTGGCTCACTGAGCCACTCCACACCCCTGAGCCTGGGCACAGTGACCGATGGTCATTTTCTGTTGGTTCTGACCCCTGACATTCACTCTCTCCAACTGGTGGCTCCTTCCAGATTTCAGCCAGGAACCCAGGCCCAGCCAGCCTTTGAGTCCTAATGGGCTCTGGGCGGAGTCCATCACGTGATTTGGGTCTAAGCCTATCAGAGCCTCACAGCATCTCCATGGTGACCGGCCTATTGGGCCCCAGACCCAGTGGTATGGGCTCCTGCTGCCCTTGAACCTGAGGCTGGGGCTACCGCCATCCTGAGGGCAGGGCCTGCCCACGAGGGGGCCAGCTCAGAAGAAATGGAATCACCAAGGGAGGGGGGGAAACCAGGCTCCATTGGCTGCACAAGCCCCCACTCAGAAAACCTGCCTGCAACGCCCAGACTCTAGGCTTCTCCATGCCTGGTGCCCATGCTCACCAACTCCTTTTAGGTTGAATCAGTTCAGTTGGGATTTCCCGCACAAAAAGTTCGACCTGACACAGAAAAGTACAAATATGATTATAAACTGTGTGAGAAAATGAATCCCTTTCCCTCTATCTTGACTCTTATCTTGGAAGCTTCTAGTCAAAGCTTTGAAGTTCCTCCCCTCCCCACCCAGGATGGGGGTGGGGTGCAAGTGGAATTGACATTTTCAGTGCAAGGCATTGCCTCCCAGAGCCTCTTTTTCTATGGAAAGTAGATCAGAGGTACCTGGGATCTAGGGGGAAGGCGGTGGGGAGTTATAGCTGAACGGGTGCAGAGCTTGCATTTCTATATGGGGTGATGAAAAGATTGTGGAAATAGTGATTACCGTCACACAACATGATGCATGCACTTCTTGTTGTTCGGTTGCTAAGTGGTGTCCTACCCTTCTGCTACCCCATGGGCTATAGCTCACCAGGCTCCTCTGTCCACCAGATTTCCCATGGACAAGAATACTGGAGTGAGTTGCCGCTTCCTTCTCCAGGGGATCTTGCCCACCCTGGGATCAAACCCATGTCTCCTGCATTGCAGGGGGATTCTTTACTGCCGAGCCACCAGGGAAGCCTGGTGTATTTAATGCCACTGATTTACTCAGCAAACTGTGTATTATTTATGTGAAGTTTTCTTTGATGTATTTCATCATAACAAAGGAATATAGTAAAGCGCCAGCTCTACTGAGGACAAGCCGTGTGGCTGAAGAGTCTTATACGCCATCAGGGCTTCTGTATCCTGAGCCTCAAACGGAGGAAACATGGCCCACCAGGTACCAAGTCTGATGATGGGTGAGGCCCAGGGCCCAGCCAGTGGCTGCTGCCTGGCCAGCGGGAAGCATCGGGGCAGCCCCGATGCCCTACTACAATCCAAGCCTCCTGCCTTGAGGGGTCTCACTCCCAGCCCTTGCTGCACATTTCAGCCCACCGTTCTTCATGCATTCCAGTGTTCTTGCCTGGAAATCCCACAGACAGAGGACTCTTGGGGGCTACAGTCCATGGGGTCACAAGAGTCGGACACGAGTTAGCAGCTCAACAGCAACAGTTCCTCATCCCCACCTCCCAGGCCTTGCCAAACCAACTAAAGGGCACAGTCTTCCAACATCAAGTCAATCAAGATTCAGACTCCAGCTGCACGTTTAGGAGTCCCCAGGGCCACCTCCCAACTCAGAGACCAGGTGGCTACAAATGTGGGGGTCCCTATAGACACCCACAGGATTGATAATTTGCTAAAGTGACACAGAACTCAGGAAAACGCTGCACTTACAGGGGCGGTTTTATTATAGCAAAAGAAAATAACTCAGAACCAGCCCAAGGAAGAGACCCCTAGGGCTGAGCTAGGCGTGGGAGCATTCCAAAAGTGAAGCTTCCATATCCTCAGGGACATGGTACCGTCCTGCCACTGATGTGTGACAACCCACACAGTGTTCCCAGCCCAGGCAGCTCCCCCAAGCCTCCATATCCCAAGTTTATCATTGGAGTTTCATTACAGAGGCGTGACTGATGGAATCACCACCTGTGTGACTGAACCCCACATCCAGCCCCTCCCTTCCCCCCCGCCCAGATTTGGGCTGACAGCATGTGGATCAAAGCTCCAACTCTAATCACGTCGCTGGTCTTTCTGGCCTGGCCAGCCAGCATCCTGACTCATCTCATAAACATAAACTATCTGGGGTCCCCCATGAGTCACTCATTGGCATAAACTAGCAGGTGTGGTCTAAGAGGCCCACCATGAATAGCAAAGACTCTCCCATCACTCAGGAAATTCCAAAGGTTTAGAGATTACCTCCTGGGAAACAAAGGTAAAGGCCAAGCAGATTCTTTACTACACAGCCAGCTACTGACATCCCTTTGGGTGTTTGAGGCTCTAGGGCAGGAACACTTAACATTTAAATCCTGTAACTAGATACTTGCCCAACCAAACAGCAACAGGCTTGCCCCATAATCGTTTGCATAACATGTCTTTGGCCCACCCATTTTCTGTGAATAACTTTTTCTCCAGTCTCATATTTAATAGCAGCATCATATGCCATTGAAGCCTATCTGTTTTGCCAGAGCTAGGTTATCCATCACCCTGAAATTCAGAAAATTCACCCTGCTTCATCCACCCAGTTAGGGAGTACTTTAAAAGTTTCTGTAAGCTGGCAAGTGCCTGGGGACCACAGGATGTGCTTTTGAATATCAGGAGCCATTTCCTACTGAATTCTTCTGAGGATTTCAACACTCACCAGCTAATTCAGATCCAGTAGCTCTAAGAGGAAACTAGTCTGTTTGTAAGAAAATAAAAATGCATTTCACTCTTCCTTTGGGCAAACGGGGCAACAGTTTGCTAGCTGCACCAATGACGTCAGTGAGGGCTGAACTCTTCAAAGAGGTCAAACCACAGGGAAAGTTGCCGGAGACTCCTGGGAAGGAGAAGGAAACGTCAGCATCTGAGCTGCACGGGTTGGAGGGCTGTGCGGGGTGGGGCCCATCAGAGCCTCCAGGGCAGGATCATGAATGATGGCGGCAAGGGAAGACCCAGGCCCCAGGTGAACAGGTCAGAGGAACCATCTCGTTAGCAGTGACCAGCCTCGAAAAGGAATTCATTCTAGCTCAAGCGCTCAAAGGCTAAAGTGTCCTCTAAAATACCACCTTTAACACCCCAAAATGAAAGGACTTCCCTGGTGGTCCAGTAGCTAAGAATCTGCCTACCAACACAGGAGACGTGGGTTAGATTCCTGGTCCCGGAAGATCCCACATGTCTTGGAGCAATTGAGCCCCTGGTGCACCACAGCTGCTGAGCCTGGCAGTCTCAGAGGGCTGGAGCGCATGCTCTGCAATAAGAGAAGTCACTGCGGTAGGAAGCCAGTCACTGTGATTAGAGAGCAGCCCTTACTCATCTCAACCAGAGACAGCCCATACAGGAACGAAGAGCCGGCACAGCCAAAATAAAAATGAATGAGTTTTTTAAAAACACATTAAAACCCACAGTGAAAACATCAGTTCTTACAGAGACCAGAACCCCTCCCACCAGGCCTTTCCCTACCTGTGGACGCCTTTCTGAGAGGAAGGTCACTTTGGGCGCTAGGGAGTGGGAAAGCAGGCCTTGGCTGTTTTTAAAATCCCCTCACCCTGGCCAAAAGAGGAGACAGCCTCCTTGCCTTCCCTGGAAATGAGATTGGGCAAAGAAACCATTATTTCAGTGTCTTTGATCATGACCTTGTTGGTGCGCCGTGCATATTCCATGTCTGTCCCCGATCTTTTGTATGATATGCAAGAGAGAGGAGATGGAGGTTGCCAGTCCTCTTGAAGACTGGTCCTCTTAGAGAACGGGCATATTTCACTTCCGAATTGTACTGGGCAAAGGAAGATTCAGGGTCAGCCCAGATTCTGTGTGCCCTTAGCCATAGGCTCATCCTGGGAATAACGGGTGGGTGGGATCAACTTTGGAGTCAATGACCTGCAGCTCACAAAGGGATCCTTCATTCCTGCTGATAGCTATATTCCTCTAAAAAGCATTCTGTTGAGAGTACACCGTGGTTTAGCCAACCAATCTTCTGCATCTCTGCATTCGGAGGGTTTTCAGTTACAAACAAGGCCTTAACAAATCAGATGGTGTGTCTATTATTTGCTGCATCATTGGAGGTGTGTCTTCAGGTTAAATTCCTAGAAGAGGCATTTGGCCAAAGGGTAGCTGCATTCAATGCCTCAGGCTACCTCATAAGTACTAGTATTAATCTTGCCTCGTACTACAAAATGTCTGGTTTTAGGAAATTTTCTGGTGGTTCAGCGGTTAGGATTCTGTACTTTCACTACCAAGGGCACAGGTTCAGTCCCTGGGAGGGGAACTAAGATCTCAAAAAGCCACCCAACAGGGCCAAAACAAGAAAAAACATGTGATTTTAAGCCAAAATAATCTATTCCCTGGCAGTTCTGGAGGCTAGAGTTCCAAAATCAGGGTGCTGGTAAGGCCATGCTCTCTAGGAAGACTCTAGGGAAAATCCTTCATTGCCTCTTCTAGCCTCCAGCATTGCTGGCAGCCCCTGGCCGTCCCTGGTCCACAGACCCATCACTCCAGTCTCTGCCTCCTCATCACATGGTCTTCTTCCTGCGTCTGTCTCTTCTCTTCTCCTAAGAACACTAGAACCCATATTACATTTGAGGCCCATCCTACTCCAGGATCTTAGCTTAGCTTGATTACATCTGCAAAGACCCTGTTTTCTGAGTGGACAGAAATGTGGGGAGAATCTCTTCACCCAGTGCTGTGAGTGTGCGCTGTGTTTGCTGTGTGTACCGTAAGTGTGTGCTGTGTGTGTACCGAGAGTAAGTGCTGGGAGTGTGTGTATGTGGGCTGGCTTTATTGTGTTGAATTCCCCTCCCCGAAGTCGCCCCTTGCTGGGTCCTTACAGTCTCCGCAGCCAGCAATAAGCTGTGTTGTCAAGCTTTTGAGATTGTGCCAGCCTCGTGTGTGGAAAACAGTACATGGTGCTCTAGTTTTCATTGTGCATAAACTTGAGCATTCTTCTTGTGTGTTGGTCACACATATATTTGGATAGCTCATATCTTTGCCCATTTTCTCTAAGGAGCTCTGGGGTTTGTTTCCCCTCGATTTTTCTGATCAAACTTGTCCAGATTTTTCTTAAGTTCTTTTCTGTTTTTCTTTTTGCGTGTGCAGTGAAGTTTTCATGACCAGTTAGAAGGAATCATGGCTCACACTAGCTTCTCTAATCTGCAGAGCTCTCTCTCTCTCTCTGTTATTCACCGTAAAATGTTTATATGTTTTAACATGGAAGCTTGGTTTCTGAAATTTCCCACCTACGTTTCTCTTCTTCAGTTACATGCAGACACTCTCGTTCATGTTTCTCAATTGCTCCTTTTCTGAAAAATGCTTATTCCACTCCCAGATGTTTCTCCTGGGCACTGGGTGTTCTGGAAGGAAGCGCTGGTAGGTCCACTTTGAGAGTCAGCAGGGACCAGGGGGCCCCACCCGCCTTCGGCAGGGGCCACTACAGTGACAGTCGTCAGCTGCTGCGGTCGCAATGCCCGCCCCCCACGCTCAGATCCTGCTTCTCTGCTCTCCTGTGAAAACCCACGGCTATCCTGGGATTCTCCTCTTCCTGCGTCCATCAGACGCTCCTTTACTTCCTCTGCTTTTTCTTGCATAGACACAAAAACACACAAGTCTTCACGCTGGTAACGGCGTGCTCCCATTTGCTTGTATTTTGAGTTCTGAAGAATATCTGGTGACCCAGTTTTATCAGCGCTTCCCTCAGAGCTCAGTTGGTGAAGAATCTGCCTGCAATGCAGGAGACCCGGGTTCATTTCCTGGGTCAGGAAGATCCCCTGGAGAAGGAAATGGCAACCCACTCCAGGATTCTTGCCTGTAAAATCCCGTGGACAGAGGAGCCTGGTGGGCTACAGTCCACGGGGTCGCAAGAGTCAGATGCCACTCAGTGACCAAACCACCACCATCAGTTCTGTTATGTGTTACCTAAAGCTGTCTGCTTCTCTCTCTCATCGTGCTGGCTATTCTTATGGAGGAATTCAGAGAGAAAGAAACACTAGACTCCTGTCAACGTGGCCATCTTCACCTGTCTTTGCTCCATCTTTCGGGATTCTTTATATGTTCCTGAAATTGGCTCTGTGTTTCTGATCTTTATTACAAATATTTTTCTAGCAGTGTGTGTGTGTGTGTGAAGGAAATTTTAGTTTTTGATGTACGAAGGAAAGATATGTATAATCAAGTATAGAATAGCTTTGTGGTATTACATGTTCTTGGGGGAGAGTGATTAGGGAAAAAATGCTTAAGGAGGTTCCTAACTTTCAAGTCCGCTCTGAACTCTTGACTGGCACCTAGTATCACTGGCAGTTCTTCACGGGACAAAGTCTTGGGGACACACTGAGTGGTCGCTTATTCTGTTGCTCAAGGAATACTTCGCTGTACCTATGATCTACCAGGAACTGCCAATGCTGGTGCTAGAGACAGAGGGGAAGGTGGGCCAGCGATCCTTTGCAACCCACCTCTGCCCTTAAACCCCAGGGAGGCTGGCCCCCAGGCCTTGGCACCTGGGCTCACGTACTGGGTGAACGTGGGTCCGCAGGGCAGCAAATGTACTTCCTCAACCCCTCCCTGTCTTGCTCTGGATCTGAATTTCTCAGGGCGTAGGCAATGACGCCGAGGTTATTTCCTGTGTGAACATCCAAAGTCACCCCCCCTACTTTACCCAGGCAGCTGATTCTCCCGTTTTGTCACACACACTGCTCTGCTTTACCACGCCAAGAATGAGGTACACTTCAGAGGCAATCTTTGCCTTCTGCTCCCCTGAAAAGTTGGCATCCCTTGCCAGAGCGATGAGCAGTATTCAAGGACTCCTGCTCACTGACCCTCCAAAACAGCAAAGTGAATAATGAAGGCAGGAATTAACCAGAGAAACAAGGTAACAATATGCAGTAACAGTTTAACAACATATAAAAGAGTGGAAGCCAACACTGGGGGTGGGAGAATGGAGAGAGAGAGAGGCAGGGGTGAGTTCTGTCTTGCTATACTGCATTAGACTTGTAATTAAAAAAAGAAAAAAAAAAGGTAAAGAAAAAGTTTGAGTATCTACGTACTACATTGATTAGTCATAAATCCAGAAGCTGAAGAAACCCTTGAAAGGCTAAGGTTCACAGAGTCCCTAGCAGTCTCTACTTTCAAATATGTGGGGTTTAAATCTTACTCCCTGGAACTTACTGAAATATTACAAAATTTCATTTCAGTAGCAAAAATCATTTCTTACTGATAAGCAACTTCAATCTAGAGTAAACTTAAGAAGCAGTGAGGCCCTCAAATGCTAATACGAACTCAAGTGACATGAAATCAAGCCACGATTTTAGCAGATTTCAAAGAATTCTGAAAACTTCCCCACTTCACTGAGCAGAAAATATCTATTTTTTAAACACACTGAGTTACTCCAACTCTTAAGAGGACTAGGTCTAGTCTCATTTCTTATCCACAGAGGAACACTACCTCTGAGAGCGTCCATGATTGCTGGATGGTCTCAGACCACTGATGAGCGTTGATGGTGTTGTAGATCCCAGGGAAGTCCCTCAGCCAGATCCGCTGGCCAACTGACCAAGTTCAGAGTTGGCCTGCAAGAAAGATGACTGCCTTTGAGGACACTCACTCTGCACAGACATCAATGACTGAAGCTTAATGCATAATGCAGCGTTTAAGAGCATTAACCATTAACCATTACAGCATTAAGAATGGCTGTAACCATTCTTTCAGCCCAATAGCTTTCAAAAACGTTTTTAAACACTGTGATTAGTACTACAGAATTTATTGGCATGTTTTATATGGATTTTTATTAAAAAATCAAGGCACAAGAAAACAGTCCAAAAATATTTCACATACTATAGCAAAGAGTTATATGAAATACTTTTTTTTAACAGATGTTTTACCTACATTTCATATATATAATATAGAGAACACATAACATCTATATATACAGGTACATACAATACATAAACCTATTCTAAGGGCAAAAGTAATATCAAAATGGCTAATAATATGTATCCTCAATCTAACATGTCATAAAATGCAGCAGAAGGATAGCATGTCCATTAGTAACACTGAAACTATGCATATAATTTCTATCTTTATTTTAAGCCAAGAACACTGGAACATTCCAAACTAACTTAACAGGATGTGGAGGATAAAGAGTATAAATACTAATCTGATCTGCTGCTGAATATCAATGAATAAAGGGATTTAGGTGAATTCTTGTTAATATTTTGTGAACATACAAGAAACTCACTTCACATTTATGTGAGACACAGTGGATCATCAGAAATCAAAAATTTACTTCTTTCCATCTTGGAAGAAACTATAAAGTGAGTTCATCTACCTTCTCATGAAAAACAAGAAATCTAAAATCCTAGTCACCAAAAAAAAAAAAAAATCTTAATGCTCTGAATAATTATTATTGTTAGAGTGTTCTTGTAAACAATATTAGTTGCAAAAAAAATAATGTTAAGAAAACTGCACAAACCAGTTAAAAAGAAAATAATAAAACAAAACCCAAACTTTCTAAACTAACTCGGTTGTTTGTCAGGTAAATTGACACTTATCAAGTATGTTAAGAAACCTGATCGGAAGGAGTTGAGCACAGATTTTTACTCCATCCAAGAGAAATTAAGATTAGAGGAATCTATAGATCTATTCTTAAAATTTAAAGGCAGTTTAATAACTGTTTCATGAATCACATGAAAAAGAAAACAGAAATTTAGCTTTTTCAACGACTGGCATCACTATATTAGAGCAGTGAGATATTCTGAAGAATACTTACAGATTTTATGGCAGGTGGTATTCTTTTCCAAAGAGATCTTGCATTGTTCCTAATTTACATACCCCCAAGAAAGAACAAACAAAAACAATCACCTCAGGAAATATTTAAAATTTTAGATACCACTGCAAACACACAGAAGTACTTTAAAATTCTCTATATAACACAAAATGAAATTTAGCTTTACATGAATTTGTCCAGGGAAAGTAAGAGTGGCTTTCCAGAGAAGACATGAAACATTGTTTATCAAAGTAACCTTCTGCCATTTTTACTAAACTTTTTAATCATTCAGACCTTAAATTGAGGCAACAGTGTAAAGACTTCTAGAGAACTGTCTAAACAATTCATTCATATGTAAATTAAACAAATTCATACACTTTCAAAGTCCTAGCATTCCTGACAACACGAGTAGTACACAACGCTTTTCTCCTTATCAGGAGCCCTCCTCCTCCTGGCGAGCAAACGGGCACCAACACTTCAAGGCGGCTTTTTCTTTTTTTAAAGAGTTTGGAAGCTTGAATGACAACAAGCATATGACAACAGCATTATAGAACAGGAAACATGATTTGTATGCTACGTGAGTAATGAAAACCTCAGTTTAGTTTAAAAGGGACAAAATGAAAAGGTTTAGAGAAATTTAAAGCAAAATTTAACAGTAATCACCACTGGGATGCAACACTACAGGGGACTCTTGGCACAACTATCCTTTCTGACTTTTCGTCAATGAACATGAATTAGGAATAATGAAAAAACAAAACCTTTCAAGAAATATTAGTCATTGATAACAAATTTCTTTTGGCTTTCTCAACTTTTGTTTTAGTTTCTCTTAGTCTGCTGATTACATGTGAAATTAAGTAAACAGAGTTCATAAAAGATACAGGTTTTATAACCAGAGGAGAAAAAAAATCAATAGCTTTAAAGGAATTTATTGACACTGCAGTTTCTCATAACAAATTGGAATGTTTCTTAGAAGGCGTATATAAAACAAGTGTATTTTTAATCAAATCAGCCTAATCATAATTTCTTAAGTCATGATTCAATATATGAAATAAACAGCACAGCTCCTTGTACTTATGTTTCAGTAATACTACTTAAACCTAAGAATAATTTCCTGAGGAAGATGCTTCTCTTAGCTTTAGGTGGAAGGTACTTACATATCATTATGCAGTAGATATTGTAGAGCCTAAGTGACTCCCTCTTAAAAAGAGGAGCTGCCATCTTGTGATAGAAGACATCACTCAAGTTCCCCCACCCCCAGGTCACCACTCTAGACACGACTGCCAATCAGGGGTTAGTACTGCCAATCAGGGGTTAGCGCGCGAAAATCCCCTCACCTACCCCATCAGAGCCCTCCTACCCTTTGTCTCTTTCCCTTAAAAATCTTGTACCATGCGTCTCGGGGCCGCCGCCCTCAC
>ML663555.1:24795-36725 GCA_007570785.1 Antilocapra americana
CTCCTACCCTTTGTCTCCTTCCCTTAAAAATCTTGTACCATGCGTCTTGGGGCCGCCGCCCTCACTCCGCTGCGTCGGGTGTGTGTATGTGCGGTCCGGACCCGGGTCTGTAATAAACTCCCTCTTGCGCTTGCATCAGTGAATGGCCTCCTGATGGTTTGTGGAGATTGGGATCTGGGCACAACAATATAAAGCTAGAAGCTGACCATACACTGCAGGTGGAGCAATTCTTCCTGGAGCCTATAAGGCCAAAAAAGTCAAAGAGAAATAAACTTCAATTACTCTTTTATATTTTAAAAATAATTTTCTTAACTCATCTGAAGAGTAAGCATATTTTATGCTTATTTAACTTATATGCAGAGTACATCATGAGAAACGGTGGGCTGAATGAAGCACAAACTGGAATCAAGACGGCTGGAAGAAGTTCTATCAATAACCTCAGATATGCAGATGACACTACCCTTATGGCAGAAAATGAAGAAGAACTAAAGAGCCTCTTGATGAAAGTGAAAGAGGAGAGTGAAAAAGCTGGCTTGAAGCTCAACATTCAGAAAACTAAGATCATGGCATTGGGTCCCATCACTTTATGGCAAATAGATGGGGCAACAGTGGAAACAGTGGCTGACTTTATTTTCCTGGGCTCCAAAATCACTGCAGATGGTGATTGCAGCCATGAAATTAAAAGACGCTTACTCCATGTAAGGAAAGTTATGACCAACCCTAGACAGCATATTAAAACGGGGAGACATTACTTGGCCAACAAAGGTCCATCTAGTCAAGGCTATGGTTTTTCCAGTAGTCATGTGTGGATGTGAGTGTTGGACGATGAAGAAAGCTAAGTGCCAAAGAACTGATGCTTTTGAACTGTGGTGTTAGAGAAGACTCTTGAGAGTCCCTTGGACTGCAAGAAGATCCAACCAGTCCATCCTAAAGGAGATCAGTCCTGGGTGTTCACTGGAAGGACTGACGCTGAAGCTGAAACTCCAATACTCTGGCACTTGATGAGAAGAGCTGACTCAACTGAAAAGACCCTGATGCTGGGAAAGATTGAGGGCAGGAGGAGAAGGGGACGATAGAGGATGAGCTGGTTGGATGGCATCACTGACTCAATGGACATGAGTCTTGGTAAACTCCGGGAGTTGGTGATGGACAGGGAGGCCTGACATGCTGCGGTTCATGGGGTCCGACTGAGAGTCAGACATGACTGAGTGACTGAACTGAATTGAACTGAGTCTGGCTACACAAACCTCCCCCTTTTCTTATCCTCGGAGTTGGGTAAAAAGGAGATGCTCTCTGCTTAGCAGTGGCTGGTTGTATTTTATTTGTGTTGCTGCTTGGTTGTTTTTGAGGAAGGGCTTCTCAAGGAAGCTGGCTCTATTTTTGTAGGTGGATGCCCCAGTTTGCTACATCAGGTGTAGCATCAAGAACAGCTCAAAATCTTACTGCTCCTGAAGATGGCAAATTAGGCGAATCCCACTTAGTAGGAAATCTCAGCAGGGTCCCTACCTTGTACATGACCTTCTTTACCTGTTGGGTCCTTGTAACACAGACGAACTCTGGAGACACTGCAGTGATGCTGGTACCAGAGGCCTCTCAGGCGAGGGCAGGGAGAAGCCCCGAGGCTGTGCATCATCAAGGACAGTCAGGCCTCCCCCTAACATTAGGCTTACCCTAACCTTCCTCCCCTGGGGATCTCACAGGCTCCCTCCTGTCAACAGGGCAAAGCAGACAGTCCTCCCTGGAAAAGGGTGTGGCCTCAGCGATTCAGCCCAGTGCTTTCCCCCACCCTCTGGCCACTGTAGCCAGCACACCTATCCCTGGACACCTTGGGTATCTGGGCTTCAACTCCCCTGCACACACTTTCCTTCCACTTCCCACAATTACGAGAGCATGATGTGGTCTGTTACTTGTGTTCCAGGGAGGTACCCTTCGGATCACATTGTCCAGCTGTCCCATTCGTCAGACAAGAAGACTGAGGCCTAAGGGGTGAAAGGAGAATATTATTTAACAGAGAACCTAGGGTCCTGATTCTGCCATTTTTGTCACAGTGCATCGCTTTGTATTTTGTTCTCTTATCAGCTGGTTTTGCCCAACTGTTTTCTGACTTTGTCTGATTTCCCCAACCAGATAACTTGGAGACTTTCTGATTTTGGTCCCCAAATATGAGCCCCTTGAGAATAACTATGTCTTCTAATTCCCTTTGTAACAGTCAACAGAGCCTATAGACAAAGATCCCCATAAGCAATGCCCGAAATGGATGCATGGAAGGTACCTACCTGTGTAACAGACAACAGCCTTGTCACCTACTGTGGAGAGCCTCCTGTGACACCCAGAGGGTGGCTTCTGAGTGAGTGCAGCGAGAAGGTAAACTGGGCTCTGTCACGGGGCAGTAAGCTGTTGCGAGGATGCAGTGGTCTCTGGTCCAGTGTTCTTGCTGCAGTGGGGCCCTCGGGGTCCAGCAGGCTGAGGTCACCCACATCTGGAAGGAAAACTCGAAGCAGGGCAGGGTGTGCACTGCATTTAGCCTGCCAGTATCCCCCAGTTTTCCTGCCAAGGCTGAATGGGTAGAAGCTGCGGGAGGAAAAGAGGAAGAAAGTGAAGACCCAATCCAGACGTTGAAAGGGGGTAGGGTGTGAGGCTCTGTGTGTTTCCTTAAGGAAAGTCACTCCCTGGGTAAAGGGTCCAAGGAGGCCCACAATGGTTCTTGTATCTTTTACAAGGTTCCCACGTTCTCTCTCTTTTTTTCCCCCACAGAGAACTTTCAGGCTATTTTTCTTTCTCTCCTTCATTCTCTTATTAAGATGCAACTTTCTCCTTTATTCAGACCATCTTATCAGATCTCCCCTGTCTCCAGAATTCCCTTTCTCCCTTTTTCATGGCAGAAAATGCCTGGCTTACCTTGGAAAGGGCTGTGAGCAGGGCAAGCCCTCCACGACCGGTCACTATTTGGGTCTTGTCTTTTTTTCCCCCAAGCTGCTCGCCTTCTGCTCTGTTTTCTGTCAAAGAGCCATCAACATTTCTCTCAACCCAAATTGTTGCTCAGGAATCAGCTTGTATGTGGGGAGAAGAGCATTACCAGGCGTGGCACTCTTGGGGGCTGTTAGGTCAGGCCATTTAGCTGTCCGTGTTTAATCACATCCACTCAGGTAATTCAGGGTGAATCGTATTTCACCTTCTGGTGTGCATGGCCTCTTGCTGCATTTTCAAAATGATCATTTGAAGAAGTTCTTTAAATCGCAACAGCTCCTCCTTAAGAGAGCAAAGCCAGTCTTTGTGAGTGAGAATTTAAAGTCTAGTGGACTAGATGTAATGCTGAGTTTGTTATCATGGGAAATCACTCTCAGGTCCTTGGAGGAAGTAAACTAAATGTAGTCAGGACATTATTAGTAAACTCAGGGAATTGCATCATTGTATAGCAATCCTGGGGCTGGTTTACAAACCTGTGCAGAGAAAGTCCTTAGACGTCATTCTAAATGACCGGCCTTCCAGTATAACCCTCCCCATTCACACGTGGGTCAGGTTCAGAGCCCAGGGATCCATTGCGTGGCTGCTGGGAATAGACTTCTCTGTGCACATCAGTGATGTGTGCGCCTGCTCTGTCGTGTCTGACTCTTTGTGACCCCATGGGCTGTAGCCTGCCCAGCTCCTCTGTCCATGGGATTCTCCAGGCAAGAATACTGGAGTGGGTTGCCATGCCCTCCTCCAGGGGATCTTCCAGGCCCAGGGATGGAACCTGTCTCCTGCAGCTCCTGCACTGGCAGGTGGGTTCTTCACCACTGATCCACCGAAGAAAGAAAGTGAAAGTGGCTCAGTTATGTACTCTCTGCGACCCCGTGGACTATACAGTCCATGGAATTCTCCAGGCCAGAATACTGGAGTGTGTGGCCTTTCCTTTCTCCAGGGGCTCTTCCCAACCTAGTGATCGAACCCAGGTCTCCCGCATTGGCAGGCAGATTCTTTACCAGTTGAGCCATAAGGGAAGCTGAACCACCAGGGAACATGCATTTCTTACACTTCCTCTGAATGAAAAAAAATCTCAAGTTAAAAAAAAAGTTCAGATGACAATAAAAATTACAAAGATGGAAAAAAGTTAATATAGAGAGGACTCCAACTCTAAGAAAATTTCAAAATTTCTCTTTATCCCACTTACAAACATTGGACTGAATGGAGCGGAAACTACCTTTCCCCATGATCAGCGGTCCTCACAGGACCACACCTGGGAGCTGCTGAACAAACCTGATAGGTAACCAGAGCGCCCTTCCTAACTTTCAAGTCCGCTCTGAACCCTTGACTGGCACCTAGTATCACTGGCAGTTCTTCACGGGACAAAGTCTTGGGGACACACTGAGTGGTCGCTTATTCTGTTGCTCAAGGAATACTTCGCTGTACCTATGATCTACCAGGAACTGCCAATGCTGGTGCTAGAGACAGAGGGGAAGGTGGGCCAGCGATCCTTTGCAACCCACCTCTGCCCTTAAACCCCAGGGAGGCTGGCCCCCAGGCCTTGGCACCTGGGCTCACGTACTGGGTGAACGTGGGTCCGAAGGGCAGCGAATGTACTTCCTCAACCCCTCCCCATCTGTCTCTCTGGACTGGAGACTTCACTAGGCGGATCACTTTCCCACATCTGCTTTGGGAAGAAAAACCAAACCTGCAGGTGGTTGCGAAAATTTCCCCAGAGGGATGGGCTTCCACTGACAATCGCGGACCTTGGGTCAAACTGTCAACCAGGCGTCCAAGTTCACCAAGGTGGTTCCTGATGAAAGAGGGACGGGTTCCGTGAACCCCAGGAGGGAACTGGAGGGGTCCCAGGACTTCTTACAGCTATGAATGTTAATGACAGCATCGCATCATTAAACAGGTCATGTTTCTGGTTTGTGTGGGACAGAAATACAAATGAAGGAAATGGGAAGAACTCTGGCATCTCGAGCTTGGTGTCAGTTATTTTTTATTAACATTTGGGAAGGTCAGTGGACTGCCCTGAGGTTCTGCCAGTTGAGTCAATAACTCCTAGGTTGTCATCTCCCAAAAAAGCAATGAAGGAAAATCAAACTCAGAGAAGGGCCGATGGCTCATTTTGCTAAATGCTCCTAAAACAGAAACCGCTGGCTGAGAAGGGCTCCTTTAAATAAGCTTCCAAGTTGTCGTCTTGATTGTATATCTCATTTCAACATGTTTATTTCTCTTAGCTCACAGACCTTGTGAGAACAAGTGAAAATACTTCTGCTTAAATCTGTTTGTCATCTTAGAATGTACTTGTGAAATTTATAAACATATTAATTAAAGGTAGCATATTTCTAATGTGCAATAATGTCTAGTTTTAAATAATGTCAAACCTATAGACATTTCCAGAGAGCACTAACTCTATCAAATTAATATTTTTAAAATTTTTATATTTTTAATTTAAAACACTTTATATAGTATTAAAGGTTACTCTCCATTCACAGTTATTATATAGCGTTGGCTCTATTCTCCATGTTGTACAATATATCCTCGTATTGTACATCTTAACACCCAAGAGTTTGTACCTCCCACTCCCCACCCTTAATTGCCTCTCTCCTTTTCCCCTCCCCACTGATAACCACTAGTTAGTTCTCCGTATCTGTTAGTCTACTGCTTTTTTGTTATATTCACTAGTTTGTTGTATATTTTAGGTTCCATTCTGACAGAATGTGGCCCTGGGAAGGGAATGGCAAACCACTTCAGTATTCTTGCCTTGAGAACCCCATGAACAGTATGAAAAGGCAAAAAGATAGGACACTGAAAGATGAACTCCCCAGGACAGTAGGTGCCCAATATGCTACTGGAGATAAGAAGAGAAATAACTCCAGAAAGAATGAAGGGATGGAGCCAAAGCAAAAACAACACCCAGTTGTGGATGGGACTGGTGATGGAAGCAAAGTCCGATGCTGTAAAGAGCAATATTGCATAGGAACCTGGGATGTCAGGTCCATGAATCAAGGCAAATTGGAAATGGTCAAACAGGAGATGGCAAGAGTGAACGTTGACATTCTAGGAATCAGCGAACTGAGATGGACTGGAATGGGTGAATTTAACTCAGATGACCAGTGTATCTACTACTGTGGGTAGGAATCCCTTAGAAGAAATGGAGTAGCCATCATGGTTAAGTACTTGGATGCAATCTCAAAAACGACAGAATGATCTCTGTTCATTTCCAAGGCAAATCATTCAATATGACAGTAATCCAAGTCTATGCCCCAACCAGTAACACTGAAGAAGCTGAACTTGAACAGTACTATGAAAACCTACAAGACCTTCTAGAATTAACACCCACAAAAGATATCCTTTTCATTGTAGGGGACTGGAATACTAAAGTAGGAAGTGAAGAAACACCTGGAGTAATAGGCAAATTTGGCCTTGGAGTCCAGAATGAAGCAGGGCAAAGGCTAATAGAGCTTTGCCAAGAGAATGCACTGGTCATAGCAAACACCCTCTTCCAACAACACAAGAGGAGTCTCTACACATGGACATCACCAGATGGTCAACACCAAAATCAGATTGATTATATTCTTTGCAGCCAAAGATGGAGAAGCTCTATACAGTGAGCAAAAACAAGACCGGGAGCTGACTCTGGCTCAGATCATGAACTCCTTGTTGCCAAATTCAGACTGAAATTGAAGAAAGTGGAGAAAACCACTAGACCATTCAGGTATGACTTAAATCAAATCCCTTACAATTATACAGTGGAAGTGACAAAAAGATTTAAGGGACTAGATCTGATAGAATGCCTGATGAACTATGGATGGAGGTTCATGACATTGTACAGGAGACAGGAATCAAGACCATCCGCAAGAAAAAGAAATGCAAAAAAGCTAAATGGCTGTCTGAGGAGGCCTTAAAAATAGCTGTGAAAAGAAGGGAATTGAAAAGCAAAGGAGAAAAGGAAAGATATTCCCATTTGAATGCAGAGTTCCAAAGAAAAGCAAGGAGAGATAAGAAAGCCTTCCTCAGTGATCAATGCAAAGAAATAGAGGAAAACAATAGAATGGGGAAGGCTAGAGATCTCTTCAAGAAAATTAGAGACACCAAGGGAACATTTCATGCAATGATGGGCTCAATAAAGGACAGAAATGGTATGGACCTAACTGAGGCAGAAGATATTGAGAAGAGGTGGCAAGAATACACAGAAGAACTGTACAAAGAAGATCTTCATGACCCAGATAATCATGATGGTGTGGTCACTCACCTAGAGCCAGACATCTTGGAATGTAAAGTCAAGTGGGCCTTAGGAAGCATCACTACGAACAAAGCTAGTGGAGGTGATGGAATTCCAATTGAGCTATTTCAAATCCTGAAAGATGACGCTGTGAAAGTGCTGCACTCAACATGTCAGCAAATTTGGAAAACTCAGAAGTGGCCACAGGACTGGAAAAGGTCAGTTTTCATTCCAATCCCAAAGAAAGGCAATGCCAAAGAAAGCTCAAACTACCGCACAATTGCACTCATCTCACACGCTAGGAAAGTAATGCTCAAAATTCTCCAAGCCAGGCTTCAGCAACATGTGAACCATGAACTTTCAGATGTTCAAGCTGGATTTAGAAAAGGCAGAGGAACCAGAGATCAAGATGCCAACATCCGCTGGATCATCAAAACAGCAAGAGAGTTCCAGAAAACCATCTATTTCTGTTTTATTGACTATGCCAAAGCTTTTGACTGTGTGGATCACAATAAACTGTGGAAAATTTCTAAAGAGATGGGAATACCAGACCACCTGACCTGCCTCTTGAGAAACCTATATGCAGGTCAGGAAGCAACAGTTAGAACTGGACAACAGACTTGTTCCAAATAGGAAAAGGAGTGCATCAAGGCTGTGTATTATTACCCTGATTATTTAACTTATATGCAGAGTACATCATGAGAAACACTGGGCTGGATAAAGCACAAGCTGAAATCAAGAATGCCGGGAGAAATATAAATAGGCTCAGATATGCAGATGACAACACCGTTATGGCAGAAAGTGAAGAAAACTAAAGAATCTCTTGATGAAAGTGAAAGAGGAGAGTAAAAAGGTTGGCTTAAGGCTCAACATTCAGAAAACTAAGATCATGGCATCTGGTCCCAATACTTCATGGCAAATAGGTGGGGAAACAGTGGAAACAGTGGCTGATTTTATTTTTGTGGGCTCCAAAATCACTGCAGATGGTTATTGCATCCATGAAATTAAAAGGTGCTTACTCCTTGGAAGGAAAGTTATGACCATCCTAGACAGCATATAAAAAGCAACGACATTACTTTGTCAACAACGGTCTGTCTCGTCAAGGCTATGGTGTGTGTGTGTACGTGTGTGTGTCTGTACGTGTGTGTGTACGTGTGTGTACGTGTGTCTGTGTATGTGTGTGTGTACGTGTATGTGTGTACGTGTGTGTGTACGCATGTGTGTTTGTACGTGTGAGTGTATGTGTGTTTGTATGTGTGTATACGTGTGTAAGTGTGTACGCGTGTGTGTGCATGTGTGTGTACGTGTGTCTATATGTGTACGTGTGTGTACGTGTGTGTGCACGTGTGTGTGTAGGTGTGGATGTGTGTACGTGTGTGTACATGTGTGTGTACGTGTGTGTGTCTACGAGTGTGTGTACGTGTGTGTGTACGTGTGTGTGTCTGTACGCCCATGTTTGGGGGAGGGGACGCTCCATGTCCTTTACTTGGATGTTCACCAGAACCCTCCAGTCCGAACACATCTCTCTTCGCTGTGGACCTGGGCTTGGTGTGTAGGGGTGACCCGCGCGCCTCCTCTGGGTCTGGCACATAGTAGGTATTAGCGTGTGCTCAATCAAAAGCAGCATCCGATGAAGTGAATTAAGTTCCCTGAAATATGATTCGAGAGTTTTAATTTAAATGTGAGTCTGCATGAGGACACCGTCCAAGGGGCCGGCATGTAGAAAAGACCAGCTTCACCTCCTGCAATAAAGAGACTCCCGAGGGACAGCTGAGCAGAGTCCTGGCAACTGCCGGGCGCCCGTCAGAGGCACTCAGCTAGTTCCTTCTGACCCAGGAGCCTGGAGGGGCCCCAAGAAGTGGCCACGCTTGAGCCTGAAGTCTCTGATCACAGGCTCCTTGACTTCCAGAGGCAACAAAATGCCCTCAAAATGAGACTAAATGTCAAACAAAGGGCAAAATATTCTGGTCTTTGCAACTGACCCTCAGGGCAGAGTCGGAGTAAATGAACCTTGGAGACAAAAGGAAAGAGTTACAATGAAAGGAGGCGTATTTTCTTGCCTTGGTGTACACGGATACTCTGTGTGCATGGTGTATATGTATGTGCATGTGTGTGCGAGTCTTCTGGTCCCCTTTGCCTCTTCCACATTTACACACCCTCACACATTCCTGATTCTGAACCAGGAAACGTGTTGTAGAGTCTGAAAGCTCAGAGGATCTTTGAAACCATCTAATATGCTTTTATTTGGGATGAGCGGGGAGTACCAAGGAGGAAATAGGTGGGTTAAAATACTTATTACCATATGTAAAATAGATAGCCAACGGGAATTTGCTGGATGGCTCAGGAAACTCAAACAGGGGCTCTGTATAAACCTAGAGGGGTGGGATGGGGAGGGAGGTGGGAGGGAGGTCCAAAAGGGAGGGGATGTATGTGTATCTAGGGCTGATTCATGTTGAGGTTTGACAGAAAACAGCAAAATTCTGTAAAGCAATTATCCTTCAATAAAAAAATAAATTTAAAAAAATACTTGTTTCTTAAGGAAACGAATCGTTAAAGACACTAAGCCCCAGGGTGGTGCTTTCACCCAAGCAAACAAGGGAGCCACCAATATGAGCCCACTCGCCCTCACCCACTGCCTTGCATGAACCCCATCAGAAGAAAGCTTGTTACTAAAGAGAAACAGATTCATAGACATAGAGAACAATCTTATGGTTATCCAAGAGGAAAGTGGAGTAGGGATAAATTAGGAGTTTGGGATGAACAGATACAGACTCAGTCAGTTCAGTTGCTCAGTCATGTCCGAGTCTTTGTGACCCCAAGGACTGCAGCACTCCAGGCCTCCCTATCCATCACCAACTCCTGGAGCTTGCTTAAACCCATGGCGATCAAGTCGGTGATACCATCCAACCATCTCATCCTCTGTCATTCCCTTCTCTTCCTGCCCTCAATCTTTCCCAGCATCAGGATCTTCTCAAATGAGTCATTTCTTTGCATCAGTTGGCCAAAGTATATTAGAGTTTTAGCTTCAGCATCAGTCCTTCCAATAGCGACAGTGATCTGTATGATGCAAATGACAGCAGGAAGAGCAGCCTGCAGTCTGTAGTGCACACGTACAGACACACACACGTACAGACACACACGTACACACAGGTACACACACACGTACACACACACGTACACACACACGTACACACACGCACGCACACACACATGCACACACACACACGTGCACACACACGTACACACACACGCATACACACGTACACATGTACACACACGTACACACACTCACACACAAACACACACGTGCACACACGCACGCACACACGTGTACACACTCGTACACACACTCGTACATGCACACGTACACACACACGTGCACACATACACACACGTACACACACACGTACACACACATGTACACACCTACACACACGTCCCCACACACACACGTACACACACACACGTACACACAGAGGCTGCTCTTCCTGCTGTCATTTGCATCATACAGATCACTGTCGCTATTCCAGGACAACCAAAGATGGCACCCTCTCCGATAAACCAGACTCGCAGACAGAGAGAACAGACTTGTTATTGCCACAGGCATAGACGTGGGGGAGGACAGGATTGGGAATTGGGGGTTAACAGATGCCGACTCTTATATATAGAATGGATAAACCGCCAGGTCCTACTGAAGAGCGTGGGGAACTCTATTTAATATCCTGTGACTAAATCATAGTCAAAAAGAATGTGGAAAGCAATATATATATAATTTTCTATATTAGAAGAAAAGACTTTATATAAATTTGACAGTGGGATTAATACTCTTAATAATAGTTATCATAAACTATGAATATACTTATAATTTATGTATATAAAGTGGAACCCCTGCTGTAAACATACTTAAAATTATAGTTAAATTTAATAGTCTTACAGTTAAGACTTTCTGCATAGCTACACTTTCTATGTAGGACATATCTAGCCAGTAATATGCATGCCTGTGCATGCTCAGCTGTGTCTGACTCTTTGTGACCCCGTGGACTGTAGCCAGCCAGTTTCCTATGTCCATGGGATTTCCCAGGCTTAATATAAACATGACTAAATATAAATTAATGGTAATTGATTATTCATAAATACCACTATTTTCTAATGCACCTGGCATATCCGAAAGATACAAATCATTCAAAAATTGCACTGTTGAATAAGATAAGGAAGAAAGTGTGGGTGAAGGGTAAAGTAGTCGTGTCTGACTCTCTGCGACCCCATAGACTGTGGCCCGCCAGGCTCCTCTGTCCATGGAATTCTCCAGGCAGGAATACTGGAATGGGTTGCCATTCCTTTCTCCAAGGGATCTCCCTGACCCAAGGATCAAACTTGGATCTCCTGCATTGTAGAAGATTCTTTACTCTCTGAGCCACCAGGGGAGCCAGAAGGGTAAATAGAAGCTGGAAAACAAAGAAGCCAGGAGTTGGGTTTGAAGATGAATTACATTCCCTAAAATTTCTACCATGAGCTATGGACTCAACACAACTGAGGGAAAGGCAATGGAATGCGTTACATATATCATCCACAAAACACACCACCGGATCAGGTAGAGCAAACCTTTTTCTAGTGTGAAGACCAAGAGAAACTTACTCATTGAAAGGGACATTCTGGTAATGGAAAGGAAATGCTCTTGATGACATCATTGAACTTGTTTTTAATGAATGAAAACGACTTTTTAATGAATTCCTCAGTGTACACAGATTTTTTT
>ML663555.1:81725-111484 GCA_007570785.1 Antilocapra americana
CCCCCCCCTCCCACCTCCCCCCCCCCGGGCTTCCCGCCGCCCCCCCGTCCCCCCCCCCCCCCCCGGCCCCCCCCCCCCCCCCAGGGTCCCCCCCCCCCCCAGGGTCTCCCCCTCCCCCCCAGAGTCTCCCCTCCCCACCAGGGTCTCCCCCATAGCTGCAGGAGGGGCTTCCACGCCATGTCCCAATGGCCAGCGGGCCTCACCTTCAGCCTCTCTACCTTCCTCTTCTTCTCCATCTTCTGAACAGAGCATGAGAAAGGAGTCAAGGTCCCAGTCCTGAGCTCAAGGCCCTGCCAGTAGCCCCCATTCCCCCACCAACACACACACATCCTCAGCCAAAGGGGCCCTGCAGGGCTACAGGTCCAGGATCTGCCTGTGCACACCTGCCCGGGCCCCAAGTCCGCCTGGCCAGAGGAAGCAGGCGGTCAGTATATACTGACAAGGCTGAGACCGGCCTGCACAGGCGCTGCCTCAGGAGTGGCTCTGGGGCCCTTGCCTCCCCAAGCTCCAGGCGGGCCCCCTTGGTCCCTCACTGCGAGAAGGACTCACCTGCAGCGCTGGGCTCCCCAGCCTCAGCCTCAGCCTCGCCTCCAGCCTCCTCTTCCACCGCCCTCTCGTGCTCTGGAGAGGCGAACCAGACAGTGAGCAGGCCTGCACTGCCAGCCCAGGAGCAGGGAGCTGTAGGGCCCAGTGACATCCGAGGTCCCAGTGAATGTGGGGGACCTGTGTGGCTGACATATTTAAACCAGAAGCCACAAACTGGGGCCCAACCGGCCCACAGACGGTTTCTAAACAGTGTTCCTGGAGCGGAGGCTTCAGAAGGACCGGGGGCCCCAAAGCCTGCAACGCTCCGAGTCTGCTCCTTCAAGGAAAGTCTGCGCAGTCCTCTCACTTGAAAGTTGCCTCTCTGGGGCTTGAGCCCCCTCTGCACCCGGAGGCGCCTCTGCGGCGGGGCCACCCCTGGGCCCCGAGTCTGACTCAGCCTCCCTCCCCAGCTCGTTCTCTGACGTGATGACACAGGGTCAGGGGGCTCCTGTCCTAGACTCAAGCCGTGGAGCCCCTTCCTCAGTGTCTGGGACCAGAAAGGACCCGTGTGAGTGAGGGGCCACCCAGCATGTGAGAGGGCCAGAAGGCCAGGGAGGTTTCTATTTTCCTCACTCGCTTGGCAGGATGTGGGCCAAGCCTAGTCAGGTGGTGGAGCAAACAGACGACATGGTCCCGGCTCGGGACTCTGCCACAGGAAGCGGGGGGGGGGGGGGGGGGGGGGTGCTTTGCTCAGCTAGGAGCAGAGTGGGGTGACATGCTTCCTGGGCACCCCCAACACCGTACCTTCCGTAGCTGCTTCTGCTCCGGGGAGGAGGTGTGAGCGCAAGAGAGGAGAGAAGAGACGGTCAGTTTCCAGCCAGGCTGTCCTTCTGCCCAGTGAGAGTCGGGGTGTGCTTACCTTCTTGCTCCCTGCAGCGTGAGGGGAGATGCTGTCAGGAGGACAGTGCACACGTGTACGCACGGGCGCACACCCCACGGCCTTTTCCCAAAGACGGGTCCTGGAGTCTGCCCGCCCCCCACCCCCGGCCCGGCCCGGCCCTACCTCCATTCAGCTGCCTCCTCTCCCCAGGAAACCTGGCACAGCGCTGGTCCCTGGGCTCTGCACACCCCCACCCCATCCACCCAGCCCAAGTCTAAGGGCGCAAGCCCCGCACCCAGCCCCCAGTTCTGCACCCTCAGCGCCCAGGGTGGGGGTCTTCGGGGGTCTTCGGGTCCAAGCTGCGCCTGCAGGGCACTGCCTCCCCCGGGGACAGCTGACCGGCCGGCTGCAGCCTGTCCCCCTCCCTGGCCCCCGGGACAGGGCAGAGGGCAGGGCCGGCAGCCCCCAGGGCTGTGATGCCAGGTCTGGGGTGGGGTTCTGGGCCCGGTGGCTCTGTGGCCTCTGGGTCCTCACAGAAGCTCTCCAGTCTTTTCTCAGGAGGCCCAGTCCCCAGCTCCCAGCCCCGCCCATCCCCTAGCCCTGGGGTCTTCACAGCCAGCCCCCTGCCTGGGGCAGCCTGAGGCAGTGGACTGGAAGCAGGGGTGTGGCTCTCCCCAGCCTCTGCCCAGCACCCCAGCACTCACTCCTCATACTCCTCCACCGTCTCCTCCACGTCCGACATGGCCTTCACTTCCCTCTGCAGAGAGACAGTCCGGGTGGGCAGAGGGCCAGCTGCCCGGCTCCGCAGGAAGCGCCGGGCCTGCTGGCCCCCAGCCCTGGACCAGCTGTGCCGGGCCCGTGCCCCCCCGTCGGGCAGAGATGCCGTCACAGCAGGGCCAGGCTGCAGGTTCAGCACCCCTGGATGGCTGCTGGACGGCAGCTCTGGGTCTCCGGCCCACCAGGGGAGACACCCCGCCCAGCGACAGAGAGGAACCCACCAGTGTCAGCCGACACCCTGGGCCAAACTCAAGGCCCACAGCCACTGGGGAGGGGGCCGCTACATGGGGTTCCGTCTGTACAGTTCTCAGCACCGGGGGCGGACAGGCAGACACCAAGGATGGAGCGGGGCCCGCGGGAGGGCGCGGGGACACTCGGCTCCAGAGCCGCCCAAGGCCCCTGTGCTGGTGGCTCCACAGACCCATCCAGGTTAAATGGAAGGGAGCTCACCCTCACACATGATCACACACCCAGCACACTAGACATACCAGACACACACCAGATACCAGACACACACAGGCTAAACGGAGGGGATGTAACTCTCACACATGGTCACACACACACACACAGCACACACCAGACACCGCAGACACACACCAGATAGCAGACACACACAGACTAAACAGAAGGGAGCTCACTCTCACACACGTTCACACACACACACACAGCACACACCCCAGACACACACCACACACACACACCCCAGACACACACCACACACACACACACCAGATACACACCAGACACACAGCACACACGCGGAGTGCAAGCAGAGTGGGGAGTCCAGGGAAGGTCACAGATGAGGGGATGCCCACGTCCCAGCTGGTGTGGTGGTTCCCTGGGGCCCCTGGGCAGGTGAGGGTTCTGTCCCTCTCTCACAGTCGCCGTCTCTACGAAAAGCCCAGCTCCGTGGAGCTTCTCCAGGGTGTCCCCCACGCTGCGCTAGGAACAGAACCCAAGGCCTGAGCCCTCCTCCCGAGGGCTGTGTGGAGGCAGCCCAGGTCCCTCATGGGGACATGTCTTGCTGTCAGTCTGCTGTGAGGACAGGGAGAGGCCAGAGCAGTGGCTGTGAGGCGGGTCTGGCTCTGAATGCAGGCTCCACGCCCAGTGTGTGTGACCATGGGAAGGTCATGGCCCCCTGTGCCTCAGTTTCCTCTTCTCCAAGGGGCAGAAGGCTGAGGTGAAGGGAGGCTGCACCCAGCGCTGCGGCCGCCAATCTGTGACTCAGGCCGCAGTGACAGTGCCCTGGACGGGGCGCTGATGCCCCCTCACCTGCCCCCCCCCAGGCCCCGCTCTCATGGCTGAGACCCACCCAGGCACCCATCCGCAGACGTGCCATCAGCCCCGGCTCCGGCAGGTGACATGGTGTCCGCCACAAGGCAGCCCCTTTGAGGCTAAGTGGTGCTGACAGAGCCCTGCCCGGAGCCCCCTGGGGGAGCAGCCTCAGGCTGGCAACTCTTCAGAGCCTGCTCCCAATCATCCAGCCCTGCTGGGACAGGACAAGGGAACCTACAGTGGGGCAGGGAGGGCGGGGCTGGCAACAGGGCGCTTTGGACTGAAGCTGGCTCCTCTGGATGGGGGTGCTCACCCCAGAGGGTCTCCAAATGGGGCCTGGGGGAAGACTGGCAGCGGGACAGCCTCTAGCCCAGGGTGGGTGAGGACTGGCAGGTCAGCACCGCTCGGAGCCCCAGGGAACAGTTAGACCAGGGGCCTGAGCCCCACGAGGAGTCTGTCACCTGGGGTTCAGGGAGGCCTCCAGGGAAGGGGTGGCCAGCCTGGGGGGCGGCTCTCACGCTCTCTCCTCTGTGGCCCACCCCACTGCTGGCTCAGAGCCCCTGCAGGGCCCTGCGAGCCCCCTTGCTCCTGCAAGCACAGCTCCTAAAAATAGAGCTGCTCAAGAGGCAGGTCAGGGTCGGGGAAGGCTTCCAGCCCAAAGGAGGTGTCTGAGATCGAGTCCAGGCACTGGTGGCAGGGAGGTGAGGGGCCAGGGGGGGCCTCCAGCTTGGGTAGGGGCCAGAAGGCCCACACTGAGCCCCCATCTGCCCTTTCGAGCAGGTTACCCTCACAGCCAGAAGGTCAGGGTCACCATTCTTGGGGAGTAAAGCAGAAACCACAGAAGGCAGATAGAACACTGGCCGTGCTGTCAGAGACCCAGGTTTAACACCCAGCTTTGCTGTGTGACCTCAGTGGAGTCACTTAACTTCTCTGTGCCTTCATTAACCTGTCCCTGAAACAGAAGCACGGAGGCCCCACCCCTCAGCCCCTGTGCCTGGTAGGCAGCTGGACTCATCCTGACCTGACCGCAGCTGTTGGCCCACCCGCAGAGCAGGACCAGGGCAACCAACCCTCCCAGATTCCTCTCCTGCCCAAAGACCCAGGTCAGAAGAGGAATTCGGGAGGTCAGGCCTCCCAGCTGCACCAGGACAAGAATGAGTCTCAAACGCCCCCACCCCGTGTTCCTTCAGAAGGGAGCGGTTCTCCCTCCAGAGCACCAGCAGGCACTCTCCCCAGGGGCGGGGTGGGGGGCAGGGGCCCTGGGATGGGAGCACTGGATTCAGGGTTAACGCCCTGACCCAGGGAGCCGGCCCTCCCCCTCCAGGAAGGGAGTCTCTCCCGGCTGCTCAGCCTGCATCCTGTCCAGCATGGGACCCAGCCCTGTGTCTGCCCCAGGAAGGGCCTCCAGGGCCTCGGCTGCCTCTGGCCGGTGGCCTTTCTCAGCAGTTCCGACAGCTTCTGAACCCCTGGGAGGAGAACGTGGCCACAAGAACTGTTCTGACTGGAGTGGGCGCTCACAGCCCGGCTCTGCTCCCCGGGGAGCAGGGAGGAACTGCCCAGAACTATGCAGGGGCTCCCCGCCTGGAGGGAGGAGGCGCCCGGAGGGGGGTCCCCGAGGGTCGGAGCATCATTTCATTTAGAGGCCTGGCAGTTCTCTCTCCACCCTACAGATGAGGAAACAGACCCAGGGAGGGACAGCTATTCACCCAAGACCTTCCACCCGCCCCAGGCCTTCAGTGGGAGGTCTGACTCAGACCCAAGTCTCCAGCCTCTGGCTGAGGGTTGCTTAAACTACCCTTGGGAATTCATCTCCGAGACCCCCCTCCCCCGAAGCTCCTGAGGAAATGGGGCCTCTCCCAGCTCCGACATCCACTCAGAGTGGACACTGGGACTTGGGACAGAGGGCCCAGATTACAGGACACCCCTCTGCTCTTAAGGGTCTGCCCCAGTCTTACCCAGAACAGGCGCTGCCAATGCTCTTGTGGTGTCTGCTCTGCCTCGCAGGATCTGGGCGAGGGCAGGAGCTGGACAGGCTTTAAGCAGGCCCGCAGCCCGGCGGTGGGGGGAATGTGCGCAGGAGTCATGCCAGAGGGTGGTGGGGGCAGGGGGAGAGGGGGTGTGGGCTGCTATTTTGGCAGGTGCCAGGGACAGGGCTAAGGGAACGTGTCCCCCAGGCCATATAAGCCCATGTGGTCGTCCAGCTGCTCAGATAAGCTATTTAAAACCAGGACAGACAGGCAAGGGACAGGAGGGAGCAGGCACATTACACAAGCCAGCTGTCTCTCCTGAGAACCCCGATAAAGTGGACGCCAGCAGTCGGGAAGGCAGGCCGGGGGCAGGGTAGGGGCAGAAGGCACTGTCAGTCCCCCTGGGGGTCAGCTGCAGCTCAGCTGCCGTGATGTGCGGGCAAGGATGCTTCCAGGCTACTGGCTCCTCTAGCGGGTGAACACCTTTGAGGGGAGGCAGGCTCTGGAGGCCTCGGTGAGCATACCTACAGAGAGGGTATGCTTGCCCCCCAAGCCATGAGGCAAGCCCTCCCCACTGGGTGGGGAGTAGACCCACTGAAGGGGGTCAGATTCAAGGTTGAACTTCCAGCCAAGAATGAGGGTTCTCTTCAAAGAGGCAGCTGGTTGAATGAAGAGGCAGGGAAGATGGTTGAAGTTCACGCCACGATGGCTTTAAAATTACGATCTGCTAAATCCACTAGATTACAAGGTCCATGAGGCCAGCACCATGGCCTCACATTTGCTTGCAAGCCTGTCAGCAGCCTCCAGCACAGCCTCTGGGTCATGGAAGGGCTCGGGACAGGAAGAGAACTGGAGAGGAAGCAAAGCTGGAGGCAGCCTACTCTCTGAATTTTCAGGGCCCCGTCCGGCCTGACTCCTCCTGGGCCCTGAACCCCGGCCCTGCCAAGGGCTGCCTGTCGGTGATGCACACTCCTCTCCATGGACAAGGAGAACCTCTCCTCTTTCCCCCCTCACCTGACCCACGTCCAGCCCCTCCTCAACTTCGCTGCCTTGGGAGCCCCAGGCCCTGTCCGTCACGCGCTCCTCACCAGCTCTGCTATCAGCCTGGCCGGGTCTCAGCTGAGACTGACCTTCCACGGTCCCCGGGGGCCTCTGAGCCCAGTGGCCTGACTCGCCTCCTCCAGGCTCAGTGGCTCTTCCTGCGCCAGAAGATCTGGGTCGGGACCAGCTGAAGCTACATGCCAGCAGTCGGCACCCAGGGATGGTGAGCGGCCAGGCAGCCACCCGCTCTCCTGGTCTAGCCCTCAGGGGCCCAGCCGGGCTTTGCGTCCTGGCCCCAAATCTGGAATTTAGGAATTGCTTACCCTACACCCTCCCTTAGCTCGAGCTACTTCAGTGGGCGCCTCATAAGCTCAAAAGTCCTTCAAATGGGACATAATTTGCTTGCGTGGATGCCTGAGAGAGGGGTCTGGCACTCGAGGCCCCACAGGAAAAGCCTGGCAGGTTCCTAGCACCCATGGCCTGACTGTGTGCGGCCTGCAGGGACCGTGCTAGGGTGGGACGGACTCGGAGCGCGGGCAGCAGTCCCTCCAGCCACCGCAGCTGGCCTGCCCGGACGCCCTGCCCCTGCACACGAAGTGGAGTCACCTCCCCAAGCTTACAGTGGAGGAGAGACGCGAATGCAGACGGTGTCTGCAGCCCTGAGGACCCACAGGAGGCCTGGCGCACTGGAGGGCATGTGCTGCCCCCAGAGGGAGCAGGGCGTCCCCTCTGCGGCCCATCAGGCGGGCACCCAGGCTGTGTGCTGTCCTCACAGGTCACCATGAGGCCACCCTGGGCATGCGTCCCCCCGGAAGGGTGAGTGCAGGGCCTTGGTGTGTGTGATGAGTGCAAGGGGGTGGGAGGCGTGGTGCTGCCCTCCGCACCCTGCCCAAGCAGCCCCGATGGGCACCGAGGGCTCCCCCCGTGGGCAGCAATGCCAGATGCCCAGACCCCCTGGCCAGTGGGCCAAGACCCCTCAGGCCCTTCTCGGATCCCCATGCGGTAGGGCGGGCTCTGTTGTGCTGGGCAAACCCACCCGCCGGGACCTTCCCGAGTGTAGCACGTGACCATTCAGCACCTTTCGGTTGCTTGCTGACCCGAGTTCCTGGAGGGGGAGCACTGAGTAGGGCCTGCCTCTCAGGGTGCCCAGCCCATCCCTCCCTGACTCCGTCCAGGAACTCCAGGGTTGGACATGTGGAGGTGGGTGGGGGTGGCTGGCCAGGGCCTCCAGGTCATGCTGCCCCAGCTCTGGGTGGCACGGGGCCACCATGGTAGACCCCTCTGCTGGAGGCGGGCGAGTCTGGGATCAGGCGGGGACCCAAGGCCTTTCCATCCCTGGCCCCAGGACGCAGGACGGGAGCCTCCCTCAGGACCAGGCCCACAGTGGGGCTGGGGCAAAGGGGATGTGGGGTGTCACTGACTCCAGAGAAATGCAAACAGGCACCTGAGTGGGCTCTAACATAAGGCTAGTGATGGGAAAACGTGTGGCCCACACACACGCTTGTGCACACACACGTATGCCCCAGACATACACAAACCCTCAGCCACACACAGCATGCAGGGCTGATGGCACCAGCCTGGCCCTGGCTGCTTGGTCTAGGCTCAGCTCAGCGTTCCCCGAGCTCGCCTGGTCCAGGAGGGGAGGGGAGCGGAGAACCGGGTTTGGGGGGCAGGTGTGCTGGGCTGTGGCTGCAGAGGCTGCTGGCAGACTTGTGCCTCCCGCGTCGGGCCCCTGCAGCCAAAGTATTCTCCCCACGCCTTTTAGTCTCCGCTGAAAGGCAAAGCCTCCAGAAGGAATGATGTTTAAGGTATTATCAATCACGCCTGCGAGTGAATGAGTTTATCAGCTCTTTCCTGAGAGTGGGGAGGGGGCACAGGACGGCTTGGCCAGAGCAGCAGGTAGGACGTGAAGGGGAGCGAAGCAGGGCCTGGGAGGGGTCGGCCCAGCTCCTCCAGCCTGGCCAGGCAGCCCAGGGGCGGGGGCAGGCCAGGCTGGGAGAGGTGCACGGAGACAGCGGTGCAACCCGACGGCCCCAGAGGAGCAGGCGTTGTGGTGGACGGGGTGGCGAGGCAGTGTGCAAACAAGCGGTGCCCGCAGCCAGACAAGGCACCACGCACGCCTGCCCCAGATGGGCAGGGAAGCATCCTCCTGGGTCCAAGGTGGAAAGGGGGCAGGAGAGGCGATTGGCGTGGCTGCTGACCCGAGAATTGCTCCTCACACCTGCGGAGCAATTAGGCAGTTAGGACAAGCGGGTTTCCGGGGCGGGGCGGGGCAGGGACGCCCCCTTTTCCCCAGCCCCACCCACGCTGGGCCAGAGCCCCTGGCCTGTGATGGAGGAGTGGGCGCCTGCCAGCCGTGTTCTCCAGGAGTGGCCGCCCCAGCTCCTGGGCCCCTGCTCACCTCAGCACCCAGGGGGTGCTCTGGCTTCTTCCTCCACTGGGGCCTCCTGCCAGCTGCCGACTCTCTCTGTGTTTCCTGGTTGTGACATTGGGACTGAGACGGGGCTCAGGCTGGTGCAGAGCCCCCGGACCCGCCCCTTCTTTGGGGAGGACCCCAGGCCCTCCTCCTCTCTGCGCTCTGACCCGTAGGCTTCTCCACGTGCAGAGCCCCGCCTGCAGAGCATCGCCTCTGCGCTCAGGGCTGTCCCTCCCCTGACGGGTCATTCTACTACCAGAGGGCCTGCAGGGAGACCAGGGGGTGGGGGTGGGGGCAGAGGGCTCGGTACCTGAGGGCCCTGCTGTGCTGACTCCTGGGTCCTGCTGATCCACAGGTTGAGCCGCGATGTCACCACCCCCGAGAGCTGAAAGTTCTCCTGAGAAGAGACCTCCCACCTTGGGGCCGGGCTGGCATCTCCAGAGGGCCCCCCTCACCACATCTGCTCGGCTCAGGCCACAGGACCCTTCCCTGGAACTGTGTGCACAGCTGGGGTGGGGGCTCAGTGACAGGAATGGCTGGGCCCTTGAGCCCACCAGACGGGTGCAGGAAAGCACAGAGCTGTCCCGCAGCGCCCCGGCTCCAGCTCTGCAGACCCCAGGCTCAGTGGCCTGCAGATGCCTGGTGGGCCAGAGCCACTCACCTTGCGGCTGGAGGCTGGGCCCTCTCGGCTCTGGCCCACCAGCTCTTTCTCAAAGAGGTGGCGCTTGCTGGCAACATCCACGGGAGCCACAAGGAACTCAGTGCGGGACGAGCTTGCACACTTGACAGACTCTGATCTCTGGGAGCAGAGAGGACAGCCTGCTGACCCCAGAGCGTGAGGACCCCCGGCACGCCCAGCACACTCCAGGGACCGGCTGCTCACCTGTATGGCCGAGTGGTATCGCTCCAGCTTTGGGCCTAATTTGACTGAGCTGGCTGGGAGCCTCACGCTGGCACTGCAGGGCAGAAAGGCAGGGTGAGACACAGCAGGTGAGGCCCTGCATGCCCCACAGGACACTGGGCCTGCCCCTGCGCCCCACCTCACTCTGACAAAGAGAATGCGGCCTCAGTATACAGACTCTACGGGCTCTGCTGTCCTCCGAAGACATGGCCCATTCGGCAGGGCCCCCCAGGCCAGAAACAGCTGCCGGCCCTGCCCCAGGGGGTCAGTCCTTCCTCAGACACTGCTCCCCTCTCTCCACCTTCCAGCCCCTGGCCCCCAGACCCCCCATCCTAGATCGACCCCATCCAGATCAACGCCATCCAGATCAACCCCACCCTGCCCTTAGATGCAGGCAGCATGAAAGGCTCACGACCCGGGCCTGACGCCCTCCTAATACCGGCGCCCCAACCCTGCCTCACCGTGGGCCCCACTACAGGCCCCTCCACTCACCAACCCTCCATCCACAGCTGCCTGCAGAACTCTCTCCACCTCACTCCCCCATGATGCCGCCCGCCCCGTGCCTTCGCCCTGCTCTCTCAGAGAGCTCTCCCCCCTCACGTCACCCTGACGCCTGCTGCCCGTGCCCTTGCCCTGCTCTCTCAGAGAGCTCTCCCCCCTCACGTCACCCTGACGCCTGCTGCCCGTGCCCTCGCCCCGCTCTCTCAGAGAGCTCTCCTGGCCGCGTGGGGCTCCGGCCCTCGGTTCCCGTTCTGAAGCCGTAGCACCTCCCTGCCCTGTGGTTCCTGCATGTCTTATTCTGATGCGAGGGCAGTGACTCCCTCATCCACTGTGTGCCCCACGCCCCCCTGGCCTCGCCCAGGACCGCTGGGCTCAGAGACAGTCTCAGGGTAGACAGTGCGGCCTGTGTGCATGAAATCCTCGATGCTTGACTCAAACCCACAGCCCTCCAGGAGCTCCTGGGGGGGGGGGGGGCAAATTGGGCCCCCGGGGCCCCCCCCCCCCGGGCACCCTGTGGCTCAAGATGGCCCCTCCAGCCCACCTCCTCCAGGCAGCCAGACCCTCCCCTTGCTCCACCTTGGGCCTCAGCCCCACATCAGTTGAGCCCCAGGGCCCCCAGGCCCTGACCTGCGGGTTAAGGCTGCCTCTGAGCTGTCTCTCCGGGGGCTCATCTGGAAGGAGAAGGAAGGTGCCAGTGAGTGGGGTCCCTGGCAGCCCCGGCCTCCACAAGGGAGGCCTCAGCTCTCAGAACCCAGCCTGCCCTGGGGTCTCCCACCCGCCTCTGCACAGACCCCAGCATACCCCCATGAAAGGCCCGCCTCTGGCCTGTGGCATGGCCCCTCCCATCAAGCCAGGTCAGCAGCCCCACCCCTGTGAGGCCCCCAGATCTTCTCAGAGTGCCTCCTGCCTGCCTCCTCACTGCCCTGAGCCCTGTGGGGAGGGGACCACGGCAGCCAGGCTCACCCGGAAGGAGATGGTGCGGGGGCTGGAGCGCTGCAGGGAGCTGCTGAAGGTGGGCGAGACCAGTGTGGGTGAGGGGGTCTCGGCTTCAGCCTCTGTGCTGGGGGTCCTCACCTGGACCGAGCAGGAGGCGAGTCATGCAGGAGGACAGGCAGCCTGGCACCCCCGGCTCAGCCCAGGAGCTGCCGGGCAGGGGCAGCAGGCCAGTCCTCCACTCCTGCCCACTGCCTGGGCTGTGGGGGTGCGGCCACAGGCCCAGGGCCAGGCTACCCGATAGGGCTTCCATGGGTGGGGGGCTTCGAGAAGCATCTGAGGCTTCCCTGGAGTCTGGGCCTGGGGTGAGGGTGTGGTGTGGGGCACGAGGTGAGACCCCAGCCCAGTCCCCTGTCCTGCGGGCTGTGGAGCAAGCAGGGAGAGGAGACACAGCTGGAGCTGGTCTAGAGGTGGGAGGACAGGAAGTGGGGAGGACTGGGGGGAGGGCTGGGGACTGCGCACCTGGAGAGTGATGGGCAGGAGGCCCCCAGGCAGAGGCCCTGCCATGGACTCGGGCTTCTCAGGTCCAGCCCTCCGCTGCTGCCGGGGGCTGGACAGGCTCTCTGCTGAGGCTGGCTGCTCCAGGGCCAGGGGCTGCACTGGGGCCATGGAGGCCGGGGTCTTCTCCAAGATGGCAGCTTTCTCAGACACCAATCTCTTCTTGGAGATGCTGGTTTTGTCTGGAACCGCCCTCTTTCCTGAGATGGCTCTCTCCTCCAGCACAGCGATCTTCTGGGACACGGAGCATTTACTGGGGCTGGGGGTCTCAAGGTTCAGGCTCGCTGAAGGCTCAAGTGTCTTCCCCGCAACAGATGGCTTCTCGGAGCCCCGCTTCTCGTCACCCGCAGGCACCCTGCCCGCCAGGACCCCCTCCCCCATGGAGCCGAGCTCAGGGCTCAGTCTGCGGCCAGGCGGCGGCTGCACCTGCTCCTCGGGCACCAGGAACGGCTGCCTGGCCTCCTTCTCCTCCTCCAGGACGAGGGCCTCCCGCCGCCTCTGCCTCCGCTCCTGCCGCGTCCTCAGGATGGCTGGGACGTCCTCCTCATCTCTGGAGTCTGGGGCCGGTGGCTGGGACCCCTCTGCTTCCTCCACACTGGGCATTCTGAGTCGGAAGGGAGATAAGTGGGAGACAGTCAGAGGCGGGAGAGACCCCGGGCACACCCAACCCAGGGAGACGCCTCGGGGCCGCCTGCTGCCCTCCCCGCTTGGAGCCACCATCCCTTAAATCAGGATTGCTTTAATCTGCTTTACCCATCAGGCTTCTGAAGTACCATCTGAACAAAGGGCAAGAGGCTTTAAAAAAAATTATAAATGCCTGTAAGGTGCAACCACTCCCTGTCCAACACACACCTCTCCTGTGTCAGGCTGTGGCCCTTACAGATAAGGAGCAGAGATGGACAGGGAGCTGGTACGAGTCACACAGCAACGAGCAGGAAGCTGCGCACCTCCTCGGTCACGTGGGTGCGGCACAGGCCACACGCCCCGCAGACCCCTCTCTAGAAGCCAGGGAGCAGCACACGAGGCCGCCCCAAACCCAGCCTTCAGCAGAGGGGCCCCTCCTGTGCCTCCACCCACCCACCCGCCCACAGCTTGGGTGACTTCATTCGCTGGCTGAGCCCGCTGCCATATCTGCGAACTGGGCTTGTTCAGAAGCAACAGGACACTCGTCCCCTGAGTGGGCCCCGTCCCTGCAGACAGGTGTGTCAGGGCTCTCAGCCTCGGGTCTTGTGGTCAGACCAGCAGCGCCTCCTCCCCGTCAGAGACCACAGGGTCTGCTAGCCGGAGGAGGCCAGGCTGAAGGGGCATGGTTGACCCAGGGCCCGATGACCCCCGGGCCCTGCCCCAGTGCATGAGCCGCGCGCTCTCTGACCACGGCCCACCCATGAGGCAGGTTGGGACCTTTTCTCAGAAGCGTGGAAGGATCTTATGCTTATAAAATGCCCAGCAAGAGCGGCCTGGCTCAGGCACACCGGTCCTAACTGCTGTCCTGACCAGGGTGGGGCCCGCAGAAGGTCAGCCAGCTCCCAGGGCAGGGGCACTGGTCCATCCTCATGGGGACCGGGTCCCGCCTCCCACCCTGCACCTCTCAGGAGCCGGCGGGGCCTCATCCGGGGTGGGCGGGTCCTCGTCGTCTGCTGCGAAGCTCAGGTTCCGGTGTCGCCTCCGGCGTTCTCGCTCCTGTTCCTCCTCATCCTCCAGGGTCCACTGCCGGGCCAGGCTGCGGGGGACAGGGGGTCAGCGCAGCCTCGAGGTGTCACCCAGAGCGTCTCCCATCGACATTGTGGGGAGGGGGGCAGGCTGGACCCCCCACACCCCTGCTGAAACAGGGGCCCACCCGTCTGGGCGCCCAGGGACATGGCAGGACAGGCATGCTTGGCCTGAAGGAGGCAGGTGAACCTGGCAGAAGCTGGCTTTGATCTGAGGCCCTTAGATGAACAGCTACTGAGAAATATCCCAGCCCCTCCAGGACTGCCCAGCCCGCCAGACAGAGACTCGCAGATGAACCAGCTATCCCCAAAGGGGAACCCAGCATCACTTCCCTCAGCGCCTAGGCACTCTGTCAGCCTCCTTCATCTCCGAAAACCAGCCATCGCATGTGCAGGAGCGAGGGCACAGCCTACTTCTGGCCCCAAGTCACTCTGCCAGCCTTAGTCACTCTCCCAGCCACAGACACTCACAGTCACTCTCACACCAGTCTCTCACACCCATAGTCACTCACAGTCACTCTCACACCAGTCGCTCGCAGAGCCAGAGTCACTCAGAGTCACTCTCACACAGGTCACTCTCAGAGCCACCCCCAGACCCCGCCTTCCATCATCCCACCTCCAGCCCCATGTCCCCACAGCACCCTGCCCCAGCCTCCCACCAGTCATCCTCGCCCACCTGCCCGCACACCTACCCCGCCAGGCTCCCACCCCCACTCTAGCCAAAGAGCAAAGAACCTCTGAGGAACGGAGCTGGGCCAGCCTCCCACTGGGAACTGTGGGGTCACAGATCCACCCGCCAAACACCAAGAAAGGGAAGTGAGACCCGCTCTGCACCGGGAGGGGAAGGGCTGCGACTGGACGGCCCCACAGAGACTGAGCTGGGCTGGACTTCAGAGAGAGGACTGGACAGCCTGGAGGCCGGAGACCGGGCCCTCTGGGAGGGAGGGAGGCCGGGGGCGGGGCCCGCAGGGAGGGAGGCGGGGCCCGAAGGGAGGGAGGAGGAGCTCCCCCCCCCCCCCCCCCCCCGGGGCAGCAGAAGCTCCAGGCTCTGTGGGCAGCGGTACTGTCCAGCGCTGTCTGCGCCCCAATCAGAAGGGTCCGGAGAAGGCCGCCCTCTCACCTCCCAGCATCACTGCAGGGAGTAAGGCCCCAGCCTGGTCAGCGCCCAAACCTACTCCCCAGCCTCTCCGCTGCCCTGGTCCTGCCTCATCCACCTCTTCAGAGCCTCACATGCAACCATGGAAGGAGTATCATGGGAGGAGCAGGCATGTTTCCGGGCAGGGGGAACCCACAAATTTTATCAACTGAATGACATATAAAACCTATCTAAGAAGCTTCCTAAAGGAAAGAGCCCCCAGCCCCGGGGAGACTTCTGCAGGGCCAGGAGAGACAGCCTGCTTGATCCTCCCACCTAAGTGGGGTCACTTTCCTGCACCTCCCCAGTCCCCCTCCCTAAAAGGGGCAGGAGCCACACCATGGCCCTGACCTCTTTGTTCAGGCCCAGCGTCACGTTCGCTGACCCGGTGTTTTTTGAGCAAGGTCTACACACAAGCGTGTTCCAGGGCTCCCTCCCTTTGGGGCACATGCCTGGGTCAGGGACTCGGACAAGGACCATGGAACCTGCTCATGAACAAAAGATTATGAGGGACCAAGGATGAGGGGCGGCAGCCCCGGAGGGGACAGAGCTCTGAGGAGCCGGGTCTGCTGGCGGAGTGCACACCCAGGCCAGGCCAGGATGTGCTGGGGGGATGCTGAACTCAGCGGAAGGGGTGCCAGCGTGGGTGTCTGGGGACCAAGGGAGACGCGGTTTCACTCCGTGTGTGGGGAGCTGCTAGGAGACAAGTGATGGTTGATGTGGGACACATTTTGAAGGCAGAGTCTACTGGGCTTGCTGGGGGGCTGGATAGGGGTGAGGAGGCAGCGAGGAAACAAGAAAAATGAAGGAAAACTGGCTTGAGCAGCTCTTGGTGATGCTTTTAGAAGGCTGGGAGCCATCGGGAGAGAGGGGTTCAGTGACATGTCTGCAGCAATGGTGGGTGGGGGGGGCGGCGGGAGGATGTGAAGAGGGAGCAGATCAAAGAAGACAGGACAATCAGTGACGGAGGAGGGAGGGGAGGGGGAGGAGCCAGCCTGGCTAGATGGCAGGAAGGGCAAGACCGCCAGGGGCAGTGCTGGGCAAAGAGGCTCCCAGACCCTTAGAAAGAGCCCAACTGGACACAAGAGGACAGGGGCTTCAGAAGGAGGAGCTGGCGACACCCAGCATCTGAGAAGGGTTAACAGGAAGCCAAGCCACTAAGATGGGACCACACCCGTGGGAGGACGTGGACATGAAGACTGCTTTGAGGTGTGATTCACCTACAGTGAGTGTGCAGACCTTAGTGTCCTTAAAGATGGACAGATGAGGCAGAGGGGAGAGGGGATCAGAGATTTGCAAAGAAAGTGATGAGGTTGCCCTGCAGGGAGACAAAAGGCCATGGAACAGGGCGCATCCACGACGGCGCCCAGAGCACATGTGCCGCCAAATGTGGCGCCCGGTGCAGGGGGCAGGATGCTCCTCCTCGCAGGGTCACCAGATCTCTGCCTCACACGGGAGCACAAAGGGGCAGCAAGCCCTTGGCCCCACACTGGCAGCCTGCCTACGCCTGGCTGTCAGACCTCAGCGCCCCTGCCGGTCAGGGCTCGACTCCCCCTGAATGGGTGGGAAGGGCTCCAGCCCAGGCCCCACGGCCTTGATCACAGGGTGGAAACCGGACCGCCCCAGGCCTCTGCCCTCACTCACTCCACGGGAACCCACTGCCCCTCTAACTCGGCCCGATGCCCTAATCCAGGTGAGAAAGGCGCCCTGCATGTGGCTTCCCCTGGGTCCACACAGTCAGCCCTCCCCCTGTGGACCCTCCCTCAAGTCCACAGTTTGGGGTTGGCCATGCCCTGCAGAGATGAGGGACCACACACCCCCCCGGAGGGAGACTGGCCCACAGAGCTGGGACTGCCCCCGACACCTGTGGCCAGATAGGGATGGAACGCCCGGGATTCCCTGGGCCTGAGCAAGCCTGTTCCCACACAGGCCACTCAGCCCTCAGGGGAGCTGCTGGTTTGTTGGTGGAACCTGGGTCAGACAGCGTGTGATCTGCCGGAGCCTAGTCTCAGGGAAGTGACTCACCCAGGCAGCTCCTTGCCCGGAGGGTGTCAGCCCTGGTGCCCTCAAGTGACCCCCAGCTATACACTAAGACCCCACTGCTCAGCTCGGTGATGTGGTCACTCCCCCAACCACATCCCCCAGCCCAAGAGAAACATTCTCCACAAAACAAAGAGCTACCCCGCTGAAGAGAAGGGCAGGAGGGGCAGAGATCAGGATCCAGGGGGGCGGGTGAGTATGCGGTGCCCAAAGGCCCAAAGGCCCAGGGCAGCGCCAAAGAAAGTTCAAACTTCTGGACAACCGCATTCATTTCACATGCTGCTAGAGTTATGCTCAAAATCCTCCAAGTTAGGCTTCAACAGGATGTGAACTGTGAACTTCCAGATTGCGAAACTGGGTTTAGAAAAGGCAGAGGAACCAGAGATCAAATTGCCAACATCCTCTGGATCATAAAGAAAGCAAGGGAATTTGAGAAAAACATCTACTTCTGCTTCATTGACTATGCTAAAGTCTTTGACTCTGTGGATCACAACAAACTGTGGAAAATTCTTTAAGAGATGGGAATGCCAGAACAACTTACCTGCCTCCTGAGAAATCTGTATTTCTCTGGTCAAGAAGCAACAGTCACAATCTTACATGGAACAAAGGACTGGTTCAAAATTGGGAAAGGAGTACATCAAGGCTGTATATTATCACCCTTATAATAACTTATATGCAGACTATAATAACTTATATGTCTGTAACTTATATGCAGAGTACATCATGCAAAATGCAGCTGAATGAATCCCAAGTTGGAATCAAGATTGCCGGGAGAAATATCAACAACCTCAGATATGCAGATGACAACACCCTTATAGGAGAAAGTGAAGAGAAACTAAAGAGCCTCTTGATGAGGATGAAAGAGGAGAGTGAAAAAACTGGCTTAAAACTCAACATTCAAAAGACTAAAATCATGGCATCCAGTCCCATCGCTTCATGGCAAACAGATGGTAAAAGGTGGAAGGAATGATAGATTTTATTTTCTGGGCTCCAAAAATCACCGTGGATGGTGACTGCAGCCATGAAATTAAAAGATGCTTGCTCCTTAGAAGGAAAGCTATAACAAACCTAGATAGTGTGTTAAAAAACAAAGACATCACTTTGCCAACAAAGGTCCATGTAGTCAAAAGTTATGATTTTCCCAGTAGTCATGTATGGATGTGAGAGTTGGACCATAAAGAAGGCTTAGCACCAAAAAATTGATGCCTTTGAATTGTGGTGCTGGAGAAGACTCTTGAGAGTCTCTTGGACTGCAAGGAGATCAAACCAGTCAGTCCTGAAGGGAATCAACCCTGAATATTCATTGGAAGGACCAGTGCTGAAGCTGAAACTGCAATAGTTTGGCCGCCTGATGGGAAGAGCCAACTTACTGAAAAATACCCTGACACTGGGAAAGATAGAAGGCAGGAGAAGGGGACGACGGAGGGTGAGAGGGTTGGAGGGCATCACCCACTCAATGGACATGAGTTTGGGCAAACTCTGGGAGATGGTGATGGACAGGGAAGCCTGGCATGCTGCAGTCCATGGGGCCACAAAGACATGACTGAGGGACTGAACAACAACAAAGGGCCCAGAGCAGTGCTCAGCACTCAGAGGCACACGTGGTGGTGAATACAGTGGCCGGTAAACCAATAAAGAAGGGAGCAGTGAGGGCTCTGACACACGCCCAGACTGCACCGGGTGCTCACAGGCACCACTGACAAGAGGCCCCACAACCTCGAGGAGCGGGGGGGGGGGCCACCTCCATTCTGAAGATGAGGCTTCCAAGGCTCGCAGGGATCAACAAGGTACCCAAGGCAGGATGGCCAGTAAAAGAAGGAGCCAAGGTTCCCAGCCAGGTCAGCCTGTTAACCACAAGGCCCAGTGCCAGGAAGGCTCCACCTTCTCAGGAGCCCAAGAGCTGAGCAGTCAGAGGGAGTGGGGTGCCTGGGAGGGGCCGGAAGGTGTGGGACTCCTCAGCCCGGCTTGAGCTCCAGCACAGCTTGGGGAAGCAGGTTTGGGGAGACCCAGCGGCCAACAGCTTGTCGTTTAGAGTGCCAGGGTCAGTGCACGCCAACACCCAGGAGTCCCAGCCATGGCCACCAGCTGAAGGTGAAGCCCCAGAGCCGCCCCCGCCTGCCCCTGCCCTCAGCACCTAGCCAGCATCAGGACATGCTGCCCTCTCCACTCCAGGCAGGCCTGCCAGCCCCCACGCTCCATCCTTAGAGGAAGGGATCTCCTGTTTCCTTCTGCAGTTCGGGAAACTCCCTGCCTGCTGTGCAGGAGAGAGCCGGTTTGGCTCTGTCCCCCAGGCCCTTCTTCCTGAGTCTGCCCTGCCCATGGTCAGCAGCTGAGGGCAGGGGGTCTCTCTGCAGGCAGGTTGACCTGTAAAACCCTTCCTTCCTAGAGGAATCGCACATAGAAGTCCACTGTTCAACAAGTCAGGGCTCAGCTGCCTGGGGAGGGTTAGCAGGGGAGGGTGTGGAGGCTGCCCCAGGCTCAAAGGGCAGGACGTGCAGACCTCGGGAGGGGAAGAGGGGGTTCAGTCCTGACAGCAGGCCCTACGACCTGGGGCTGGTGTGCTGCCCAAGGGGAGAAGGCCTCCCCATGCAAGGGGCCGCTGTGGGTGGTCAGTGAGGTCCCCTCCAACCCTGACGGTCTAGGGAGAGGTGCCAGGGAGAACCAGGCAGCTTGGGAGGTGGCAGGGCTGCGGGAGGCTGGATGGGGAAATGATTAACCCCCCGCAGCTCTGTCCTGGGCACCCGACCCACCCTCGCCCCCCGCGGACAGGCCCCGCCTGGCCTCACGGGGAGGGCACCAGGCACCCGTCCAGGACTGGGCATCTGCATTTTGACCTGGCGCCAAGGATGGGGGGCCTGCTGGCCCTCCACTGCCCACTTGGGTCCTGCCTGGAGCCACACTCCTCACCCCCTCCTCAGCGCCCCCCACCCTCGCCTGGGAAGCTCGATTGACAGTGACTCACAGCCCTTCCCTCTGCCAGCTGGGGCTTGTTCCCGGGAGAGGGGCGGAGGGTCCCGAGCTCCAGCTGCCTCCTGGGCGAGCACTGGCAACAGCTGCAGCTGCCCAGGGCGCTGGGGAGGCAGGGCGGCTTCCCTAGAGCACTTGAGCCCACCCCTGCAGCCACAGGTACCCAGGCCTCTAAGCAGAGGGCCAGCGAAGACCAGACCCCACCCCGTCGTCCTCAGTGGACATGTGAGTGGATGCCCAAGGCCCAAACAGCAACACCAGAACCTCCCACCCACCCAGACTTGTCCACACTTCGGAAGGCCCACACATGTGTGTGCAGACACACCTGAACACAGACAGGCCCCGCCTAGAGGCACAGACACTCCTGCATCAGACCCACACGCAGAGTCCAAGGCCTTGACCGCCAGCCCCACCCTCCACACAGACCTTCCCTGGGTGTGACTGGCCTCTGAGACGCTGGGCCCCTGGCCAGAGCAGTGAGCACCTCCTTTCTTGGGGGGCATCCTCCCCTCTCCAGACCCCACAGCCCTCTGCTGCAAAGCAGGGAGGGCAGGGGGACCCCAGCCCTGGGGGGTGTGCTGCCACGGGGGTCCTTGGAGCTTGGAGCCCTTGTGGGGGAGGGGAGGGTCAAGGTCCTGATGGGAGGGTCTGGGAGGGGCTGCCCACACCTGCAGAGGCAGCCCGGCCTCACTCCGCCAAACGCCCGCCTGGGGCCAACTTGTACCAGCAAGAGCCTTCGGGTCAAGGAGTGGGAACCCAGCTCCTGCCCATGCACTACATGGGCCTCAGTCTCCCAGGGTGGAGGGGGCGTCAGGAGATGCTCTTGGGGGGATCCCAAGAGGAGTTCAGGGGTCACCAACCACATGAGGGTGCTGCCTCCTGGACACCCACCCCCAGGCTTCTCACCCTGACTAGATGTCCCGCAGACAAGGACAAGACACCCAGGCCCTGGACCCTTTAAAGGTCCAGCTCATGAGTGAAGACTGAAGCACAGGTGGGGAGAGCGCCAAGCGTGAGGTTTCCCAGCCCCAACAGCACCCTGAAACGCTGCACCCAGAGCCTGAGCCTCATCCCTGGGAGGACACCTGCCCTCGGCCTACTCACTGACCCTCCAAGGGGATGCAGCTTCTTCCCCCCGGAAGGGGCCTCTCAGACTCTCCAGAGAAAAACAGGCAGTCTGGGGGGCCTCAGAAGCTGAGATTCAGGCGTTTACCTCCGGAACGCCTCCCCAGACCCCAGAGGGGCCTCTGCAGGCTGGACAGCCCTCCACAGGCAGCCTGCTAGGGCCTGCGTCCCCAAGGAGGAAGGAGGGCAGGAACCCCCGGGGGCTGCGCGGCGTGGCCCCGACCCTGTGGCCCCTGGAGCAGTCAGGACCCCGGCTCACCTGGACAGAGCGGCCCAGCTCTTCCTGCTGACCGACATGCCGCCGCCGGGCCGCCGCTCGCCCGTCCGCTCCGCGCCGCCCCGCGCCCCGCCCGTGGCGCAGGTAGGCTCACCTGGCCTCTTATCCCGGGCCGCGCCCGCGCAGCTGCGCCGCCTGCCGCCTCCGATTGGCCTGCCGGTGGGGGCGTCGCGGACGGAGCCTCCCCGGTTCCCACCCCGGCCTCCCGGCCCCGCGCCCTAGACCGGTCGCCGCGCCGAGGGACAGACGGACGAATGGACGGGCGGACGGGCGCCCAGGCCGCGCGGGGCGGGGCGGCCGCCCAGGCCGGGGACCGAGACTTCCTGCTTGAAACCTGTCGAACCAGCCCGCCTGGCCGCCCCCTCCCGCGGGTGCCCGACCGGGAGCGGGGTGCCCCAAGTCAAGCCCGCTCTCCGCCCGCCGATCGGCTCGACCACGCGGAACCCAGCTGGGAAGCGGGCGGGCAGGCGCGCATCTTGGGTCCGGAGCCAGAGCTCTCCCCAGGAGCGCGCGGGGCGCGGAGAACTGCGGGCACGCCCCGTGCAAAGCCCTCCCCACCAGAAAGAAGAGCCGGGATCCCTTCTGCACTCGCAGCGCTCACGGCTCCGAAGAAGCCAAGGCTTCGGAGGCGCGCTCGGACTTTGGGCTGGCGGGGCAGAGGGTTGAACCTGACAGGCTTCCCCGGCCGGGAACAGCGGCGCGGGAGTTCTGGGGCGAGGGAGGTACCACCTGGCTCCCTTTAGGTGCACATCCGGCTGCGCGTGTCTCCCACCCAGCAGGACCTTAGGGGACCTTAGGGGTCAGTGCCTAGCGGGGGGAATCTTGTCTTCCTAGCGCATCAGAACTGCAAGGTCGGCGGTCCGTTGTTGCGGCGCCCAGAGGAATAAGGTGCAACCCCCAACACCAGTAGGAGAATACGGGGTAGGAGGGCTGGAAATGACAGCCGCCTGCTGGGTCTCACTGGCCAGCCTGGCCCCCTTGGGGCTCTGACCCAGGGCTGTGGTCTCTACACTGCCTCCCAGCTCTGAGATCCCCAGTGAAGGGCAATCCTGCTGCTGAACAAAAAGCCTGGGCACCTACACGCACAGCTAGCCTGCCAAGGCAGCTCCTTCCCCAAACACTCCCTCCTCCAGGGAGTCCTCCTTCTTGGCTAGAGGAGCTGAACGACTTTCAAGGAATGGGAGCTGGAGACCAGGCTTTGGACGCTGCCATGGATGAACCATGTGACCTGGGGCCAGTCACCTGTTTCCTCTTCTGGGTAGTAGAAATGACACTGCCCAGCTTCCTTCCAGGTTGTGGGGATCAAATGAGTCTGCCGCTGAATGCGCGTGAACCTGGGGAGAGCAGTGAGAGCTGCCCAGGGCCATGCAGAGGCCAAGGCAGGCCGGGCCACTGGCTCCTCCAGGGAGAAAGGAGGAGGGGAGGCAACAACCCGGGCCCCTGCGTGCTAGGACTCGGGGCCATCCCTTCCAGGGTTCCTGCATGTCCTTCCCTTGGCTTGTCAACTGAAAAAAGTAACTCTTGTCCTTGGAAGCCCAGCCCTTCCAGGGACACTCCGTGAAGCCAGCAGTCGGGAGTATCTCTAAAAGTTCAAACTCCAACACCAGCGCTATGGACACAAAATTGAAAGACACGGAAGGCTGGTGTGCAGACACCTGCAGAGGTGTAGGAAAGTGGGTTTGGGGAGTGTTCGGGCCCTACAGTCCACTGCGGGCAGACCCTTTCTGCGTCCCGGGCACTCGCTATGTGTGTGCAGTGTCAGCACTTAGTAACAAGGGTCACCAGCTCGGTGGCTGCAGAGCTCAGGCATTTATTTTCTCACAGTTCCAGGGGCTGGGATCCCTCAGTGAACCACGCTCCCCCAGAGATCCTGGGGCAGGATCTGTCCCGCATCCTCCTGCTGCCCGTGGTTGCGGCAGCCCTGGGCCTGCAGCCATGTGACTCCGCGTCTGCCTTCAGAGGGCCGTCCAAAGTCCTCCTTCTATCAGGACACCAGGCCCTGGCCAGGACCCACCCTGATCATATCTGCGAAGACCGGCACTCACAGCTGGCAGGGCTTAGGGGTTGCACACATCTTTGTGGGAGAACACAGATCCTGCTGCAGTCAGCAAACGGCTCTGGCTTTCAGTGACTCAAAGATGCTGGGGACTCGGCTCCTAACGCCAAGACACCCCCACTCGGACAGTGGAGAGGCACACACACGTGTGCTCCTAAGCTTGTATTCACACACATGTGCACAAGTGTTCCTACTCACACGCATGCTGTGTTCATGACAGGCTGAGACAGAGGGAACACACCCATACCTGTGGCTGATTCACGTTGATGTACCACAGAAACCAACATGATATTGTAAAGCAATTATCCTCCAGTGGAAATAAATAAATTTTTTAAAAAGACAGGCTGTGATGAAAATTGAAATCTTGTCATCAGGAGAGATTAATTCTAAAGGAAGGACTGGGACACCTTCCAGGGAGAGGGACAGCGGGGTTGGGCCTGAAGGCTGAGTGAAACGAATTCACTCGTCAGACAAGGTGGCAACAAACCGGCCACAAGACGGGGTACAAGTGAAGATGCTGGGATGTGAGCGGGAGGCAGTAAGGCAAGGAGAGGCGCTCCCGTGCCTGGAAGGGGGTCTTGTAACCCCGCAGAACAGGGAGGGCCTGAAAATGAGAAGGTGAATGGCATCTGAGTGGGAAAACCCCTGAGACTGTGAGAGTCGAGAGGTCAGGCTGGAGAGGGAAGGCCACCGTGGAGGGGTTACTTCTAAGTATGTAAAAGGAAGAAGGGGCTTGAGCACCCGGAGCCCGAGGAGGGGAGGCGGGGTTGGCGGAGCTCTGGAAGGCTGAGCGGTCACAAGGCTGGCCGTAAGTGGGAGGCAAGGCCGGGAGCCCCCTCAATGCAGGCGGGGCGATGAGGGTGGGTGTGCCAGGGCCTGAGGCTCAGTATCTTGAGACCTGAGGCTACGCAGCTTGGGGCCGTCCACAGCCTGTGAGGTCAGCAGTGACCCTGGCCAACCCGCTGGATGGGGGGGCCATGAGACAGAGGGGGAACTGCCCAGCACGGGTGCAGGACACAGCCCCAGGGCACATGCAGGCAGGACAGAGGGGACACGCACAAGGCAGGGGCGGTGTCCCACGCATCCGTGCCAGTGCCCTGATGCCCGTGAGTCCTGAGGAGAGAGGGTGCCTCCTTTACCCGAGTCTAGCCTTGGAGAACTGCACTAGGTTTGGAGAATTGCACCAACTTGCTCTGGGAAGGAGACCAGATACCCCAGAGGCCCAAGATCGCCTCTGTCAGCCAGGGGCTGGGTTGGGTCTCTCAGCATCCAGAACCCACCTTCTCCAGAATCGGGGTTGCCCTGATGGTAAGTTGCTGCGAGAGCACCAGTGGCACAACCCAGCGAGGGTTGGTGGCCGGGCACTGTGACCGCAGGCAGCAGCAGGACAGGACACTCAGAGCAACACTGGTTATAGTCGCAAAATTCTGGAGACCACCCAGAGGTCTGTTCACAAGAAAATGGGTGAGTAAATGTTGGTTTTTTGTCATTTCCTTCTTTTACTACAATCTCCGCCTCTGATGAACTGCAAAGCAGAAAGCATGCATTTATGTCAGACTGACAATCAAATACAATGTATTGTTTCAGGAACCAGAAACACAAAGTACCACTATATACAGAACCAGGGGAATAACACACAGAAACTAAGGATGTGTTTGCCTTTGGGGAGAGAGAGGGCTATGGTTGGAGAGGGACACATAGTGGCTTCATAAGTATTTGCGGTCACCTAGGTTTTTTTTTAATCAAAGTATAGTTGATTTGCAGTATTGTGTTTCAGATATACAGCAAAATGATTCATTTACACATATATACTTATATAATTATTTATTTTCTTATTTTCTGCTATATATTATTACAAGATATTGAATTGCAGTCCCCTAGTTCATAAAACTAGAGGTTGGTGCAGGGAACGTTAGTGACAGTGAGCCTGTACTGGCCACTTCCCCGGGGAGAATCCAAGAAGACCATGCTTATCAGCTCAGGAACCCCTGCTCCAGGATGGGAGTCTTCATGACTTCGCAGGCAATGGGAGGGGAGCCTCTTTCTCTTCCTCTCCCAAGGAAGATGTCAGGCTCTGGAATTCCCAGCCCCTGACTCCTGTCTACACAGGGCATATGGTAGCTTCTTTCCCCAGGAGCCAGAGCGGAGACTGGTGGGCCCCAGGCCAGGAGGCTTGTGAGTCAGCCTGACATGTCGGTTCCCACATGAGAGGTAAGATCAACACCCTAAAGAATCCAGGGCAGTGGTTCCCTAACTTTGGATTTTCACAAACTAATACTTTTTAAAAATATGAATATACAAATGGTGTTGCCACCATATTGTGTTTTGAAGTAAGAAATTAAAGACAGTAATTACCACCTCTGGTACTCCCACCCAACAAGTAAAGGGTATTTGATACTAAAATAATAAAATTAAGACATGCAAGAACAGAGGAGAATCCTTTTCACTGACTACACTAACTTTACGGAAACTTCAACGCAATGGGCGGGTTTACTGGCAAGCCACAGAGCAGTAGGAGTTGGGGCAGAGATCCGGTCAGAATCGCCACCTGGGAAGTTCTAACAGGAGGAGCACATGGCCATCCATCACACTTGGGCAGGCAAGCCACTGCCCTCACAGGTGTTTACACAGGGGCACACACACCAGGATCACCCCTTCCGCTGGACACACACACGCAAGGTGTGAGCCAAGGGTGGGCTCACCCGGCCTGTGCAACTGTGGAGCCCAGCAGTGCGGGGCCGGAGCCAGAGGGGCCACCTGCCCCGGCCCCCAGGCCCTGCCCTTGCTGCCTGCAGCGAGTCCGGGTCCCTGGGTCTCAGTCCCATTAGGCCTGTGGCCTTCAGGGAGCCGCTCCCGCTCTGCCTCCAGACACCCCGGGGCTCGTGCTGCCAGCCGTGATCTTGGGACCCTCGGATCCGCCAGGAAGCTTCCCGAGTGCAGGGCCATCCCTCCCCTGTAACCACAGGCCCCCTGGCCTATGCTGGGGCTCGTTCAGGAGAGACCCCAGGGTCAGGAGAGGAGACTGCCACCCTCACGGTCCGTCCCTGGCTTTGGGAGCCTGGCCACCCATCTGGAACGACGCTGGCCAGCCCAGAGCCCTGCGGGAAGCCTGCCTCCCTTCGTGGGGGGCCACTGGGGCTAATGTTTAACAGGCTCCCTCCTTGGCGGGCCGTTCAGTCCCCATGGCCCTGGGCCAGTGCCCATCCCGGCCAGCCCGCTGTGAGGGGGCTCCCGGCAGAGATTGGGCTCAGCCTCCTGCCCAGTGTAGACAGACCCCGGGGTTGGCCAGAGTGCACGTGGGAGGCATTCCACCCAGGGCCCTCAGGAGGAGCAGTTCTGCACCCCCCCACCCCCACCCCGAGCTGCCACTGCAGGTCTGCATCCCTGCTGGTGGGGAAAACCTCCCCTTTGCCCATTGGGTGCATTTGTATCTCATTTGAATGTTTTCCCCTCTGTGGGGACAGGCAAACTCCAAGGTGTGTGTGCATTGCCCTTCTTCCCCAGCCACGTCCCTTCTGGAAAGTTACAGGTTGGGCTCTGTTGAGTCTGATGAGTCACCCAGAAAAGGGTGACCCCAGATCCCTGTCCCCAGCCTGCAGCTGTCAAACCCCAAAACTTGTGGTGAATGACTTCAGCTCTCCAAACCTCTGTCTCCTCATGTGTGAATGGATCTGAAGTAACAGGATCTGCACCTTAGGTTTCTGTGAGAATGTAGTGAGTGATCCTGACGAATCGTGTTATTAGTCGTGACTAAGAGTCTGGGCTCCTACAGACTAGATGGTTCAGCCCTGGTCCCTCACTCAGGCGCTGTGTGACTTCTCTGCCTCCGTGTTCCCCTCCAGAGAATGGGAGTGGTGGGGGTGCCTTTCTCAGGGGTCGTGAACGTCTGAGGAGCTCATCAGGTGCAGAGAGCGGTGCCTGGCACAGATTGAGTGCCGCCGCCGATGGTCGGACCCCAGCTCTGCTCTGCTTGAGGCCAGCCCGGGTGCCCCCATGGTGAGCAGGGACTGGGTGAAAGTGTGGGCGTGTCTCCAGAGACCGTGCCTCCTGCCCAGTCTCTGCTGTGGCCAGAGCCAGGCCCACCCCGGTCATCCCAAGGAGCCCCATCCATCCCACGGGGACACAGCAGGTAGGCAAGGTCTGGCCCTGCTGTGAAACAGAGGCCTGGACGTCCCCCAGAGGTCCCTGGGCAGGCCTGGAGCCCAACCCAGGGCCCTGTCCAGCAGGCTCTCTGCACTGGGCGTTTGTTCTGAGTCAGGCCTGGGTTTGTAGGGCAGGGTGGGGCCCAGCTCGACAGTCGGCTGGCAGAACTGAGAGCTGCCTCTGCAACCTTCCTTGGGGCCTCCAAGGGCAGAGCACGGGCAGAGGCGGGGGCCACACCTTGGACCCAGGCTGTCCGCAGGGGCCCGGGGGCAGGGAAGGGGCTCTGAGACTGCCTGGGTGCAAAGGCCTGGGCATGAAGGCTCTGTGGCGTGAACCAGCCCTGCCTGCCAGGCTCTGCAGCTGGAAGTGTGCATGTGTGTCTGGGTGTGTCTGTGCCTAAAGGTTTCCGTGTTGTAGGAGCTGTTTCTTTGAGCACGCCTGCCTCTCTGCCCACCCAGCTCTTTGTGGCCAGGACCGAAGCAGGGTGCTCCCCAGCTCCTCCGGCTGCTGTCCCTCGGGGACCGGCAGACAGGTGGACGGGAGCTGGCCCCGGGGCCCTGGGCGCCGCACTTTGCTCCCAGCTTCGGGCATTTATGGCAGGTAGCACACGGGGATCAGAGGGCAGAGCAGGGACTCACACGCAGGCAGAGGGCTCTGCACACAACCCAGCCTCTCCTGGGACCAGTGCTGGGTGGCCAAGAAGCTCAGGGCCAGGCCAGGGAGCAGCCACTCCCTGGAGGATACAGCTCAAGACTCAAGTGACACCGCCTGGAAAAGCCAGACCCTCCGAGCCCAGACACTGGTCCCTGCTCCATGGGCCGCTGTCCCCCGTGTGCCTCCAGACCCCCACTCCACCCCTGCAGACTTCCACCCGACACCGGACTTGGTCCAATTGCCTGAGGGATGGAGAAAGGACCTCACCTAGGGACCAGACCCCTGACTGCCCCCCACCTTAGGAAGAATCAGTCCCGGAGCAGATGGTGTGAAGGGAAATCAGGTGGGGAGACGGGACAGAGGGCACGCTGGCTGCGGGTGGGGCGGAGAGCCCAGGGCGCCCCCTGGCGGCCGGGCCTGCAACTGCGGGGCGTCCCCTTGGCTGGGCCAGGTCAGGGACACGACGGCACCCGGAGAGGGGGCCTGGGGAACGGCCCTGGGGAGCGGCAGGGCCGGGGGCTGAAGTGGGGAGCTTCCAGACTGATGGCCGGAGGTCAGGCTGCACTGAGCTGAGCCCCGGGGGTGAGGCTGCGCTGTGTGAAACCCCCTTAGTGTGCGTCTGCCCGAAGCCCGCATGGCCTTCCCGCCTCCGCTCCGCTAGATAGTCACAGCCAGAGCCGCGGGGGATTGGGACACTGGCTTTACTGGGGAGGGGGAGGGGGCGTGACGCCGGCGGGCAACAGGCACAGGGTGGACTGAGACCCCCAGGCGCCCACCCGCCAGGCGAGGTCTTCACGGCTGCCCTGCCAGGGGCGCTCAGGCAGGCAGGAAGATGTGGGCCAGGTGGGTGCTCCGTGGCGCGGGGCAGGGAGGCAGTGAGCAGGGCTGGAGGGCGGAGAGGACCAGGAGCCTGGAGCGCAGCGGGGCCAGTTGCCTGCAGGGACAGAGGGGCAGGGCCTTAGCTCTCAGCCAGGCCCCGAGCCCCCCACAGCCCCTGCCGCACCGGGTCCCCGCCCCGCCCGGTCTGGGGTCCTCTGCACGTCCGGCGAGTCATCCCCAGCGCCGAGCTCTGCTGCACCCTCAGCCCCTGACGTGCTCTCCCTGCGTCTGCAACTCCACTGCACCCTTGAGGACGTCACCCCTCCAGGGGGCTTCTCCACCTGAGAGGGCTGTGGACAGACCCTGCCTGTCGCATGTCCCCCCGGCTCACCCACGCAGGGCGTCACCTGGCCTGACTCCGTGAATTCTCCAACATTTTCCTGGGAGAGTGGATGGCCCTGTCTCTCTTGGACCACTGCTGGGCACTTTGCAGGACTGCCCAGGAGGCAGTTAAGTGCTTATACTTTTGGAAAGTCAGAGCCAGAGGGTCCTGGGGTTCACGGAAGCCAGGGTCCTAAGCTCTTACATTAGAGTCACCCATGGGCTGCCCCAACCCAGAGTCTGGAGTCCAGGGAGGCTGGGAGCGTCATCTGCACCCAAGGCGGTGCTGGGTGCACACCTGGGCAACCACGGAGCTGACACAGCCCCATGCAGGGAGGGGGCAAGGGCCCCGAAACAGGTGTGACGTGCCGGGAACATCTGGGACCAAACTGAGACCAGCTCAGGGCTCTCTTCTCAGACCACATGGCCCAATCCGGCCCCCCCGCAGTCCCCGGTGCCTTGGGGGGGGGGGGGGGGGGCCCGGGGCCGGGGGGGCTGGCCCTGGGCACCTCTACTTGGTGGTCAGAGTCTCGGCTGCCCTGGGGGCGGCGGGGGGGCCCGGGAGCAGGGGCTGGGCCCGGGGGCGGGGCCGGGGCGGGGCTGGTCCTGGGGGCGGAGCCGGGACGGGGGCAGGTCCGGGGGGCGGGGCCGGGGCCGGGGCCGGGGGCTGGCACTGGTA
>ML663555.1:111584-135568 GCA_007570785.1 Antilocapra americana
CCTGGGGGAGGAGCCGGGGCCGGGGCCAGGGGCTGGCCCTGGTACCTCTACTGGGTAGTCGGAGTCCCTCCTGCCTTGGGGGCGGAGGGGGGAAGGGGCGGGAGCAGGGGGGCTGTTCCTGGGGGCGGAGCCCGTGCCGGGGCGGGGCTGGTCCTAGGGGCGGAGCCGGGACGGGGGCAGGTCCTGGGGGCGGGGCCGGGGCCGGGGCCGGGGGCTGGCACTGGTACCTCTACTGGGTGGTCGGGGACTTGGCGGCATCGAACATCTTCTTGCGGCCCTCCATGCCAGACATGGCCTCCACGTTCTTCCTCCAGTCGCCCACCTCCACGGGCCGTTCCTGTGAGGGCCACGCACGCGGAGACTGAGCGCCGGCCCGCCAGGCGAGAGAGAAACTGGGCGATGGGCAGTCAGCCCGTCCTAGAAGGCGGGGCAGCCCTGGCCCTCCTTCCCCCAGAACGGGGCGGGGAGCGCCCCACCCCCAGCCTCCTAGGGGTCTGGGATGCTCTGCCAGCTGCAGGGCTCCCCCAGGGCTGCAGGACAGGCGCGCTGGGTGCGGTGGGGCCCCACCTTCTCTGTGTCCTCCTTCTTCACTGACTTGAGGTTGGCGCGCAGGTCCATGGACACCTTGTGCTTGGAGCCCAGCAAGGCGCGCAGCATGGCGTCCGCGGAGACGCGCACTCGCCGCAGCGGGGGGCGCTTGAACTTCCCGCGCAAGTCCAGCACCTTGAGCTTCAGGTCCTTGATCTGGGGGGTGCAGGTGGCTCAGGGCTCCGGGCCAGGCCCCCAGGGACGCCCGTGACCCCCCCCACCCCGTGGACAGACACCTATGTTCCATCTGATTCTGCTGGCGCAGGTTTGGGTGTATCTCGGACGGGGAAGGCGGTCAGCCCTGGCGGCCACAGACGGATGTGTCGTTTGGAAGCCCCGTTTGGAGTCGGGAGGGGGCGGGGGCACGTCCTCCTATTCCCGCTTCTAACAAGTCCCTCCCGGTGAGCCTTCAGAGCAGCCCACTGAGGGCAGGCCACGTCCCAAGGGTGTTTCCGGGTGCAACCTCGAGAGGGAATGCTGAGGAGATCCATGACCCGCAGACCAGTGGTCCTCCTCCAGTTCCTCCCCACGCGCCTCTGTGTGGACAGGTTCCCGCAAGGCACCCACCCCAGGCACAGGAGCCCTGCCCACTCCCCTGGAGCTGACGCCCCCACGCCCCATGCTGAGGGAGAGCTGAGTGCCGGAGTGGGAGTCAGGGGCCAGGCCGTCCCAGCCACACTGCTGTGTGACCCGGGCCGAGGCTGCCAGCCTCGTTAAACCTCAGGGCCCTCATCTGTCAGGTGCAGATAAAAGCCCCGCTTGGTGCACAGGCACGCAGGGTGATCACAGGCCCAGTGCACAGGGAGGCTGTGCCCAAGGGGAGCTGTCATCGCGAGGCTGTGATGATGTGTGTGGGTGAGCAAACGGGGTCTCCTCCACCAAGAGCCTGCCTGGCGGGCTGGAAGAAGTCATGCCTTTCATTAGTGAGACCATCCTCCCCTGCCATCTCCAGGGCTAGGCCAAGCGCCATCTCCAGAGTCCACAGTGGGAGGGGGACCCGGTCCACACCTGCCCGTCAGAGCCCGCCTCCCTCCCCAGAGCCCCCACCCCCAGCCCCCCCATCTGCACCCCCCTCACCTCCCTGGTGTTGTGCAGGCACTTGGCCTCAATGTCGTATCGCTCCTCGTCCACCACCTCCACTTTGGCGTGCAGGTCACGGCACAGGTCCTGGGGAAGCAGTGAATCAGGAAGGGAGACCGGGAGTGCTCAGCCCCCAGACCCTTTTCGGCCCCGCAGCCCGATGCCCTTGGCCACCTCCCACGCTCAGAGATACCTGAGGGGCTGTTGGACACCCCCCCCATACTCTGAATGGAAGCCCTTTGCTTTCCTTTCTGAATGTACTTGTTATCACCAAAAAGTTTTCTTACGATAAAAAGAATATATTAGTTGTAAAATTTTCAAAACTGTATTAACCAAAAATAATAAAGTAAGAATAATTAGTGCTGCCACCAGTTGGAGGGAACCATGGATGACGTCTTGATTTACAGATTGCTGTTTAGTCACTAAGTCATGTCTGACTCTGACCCCATGAACCAAAGCCTGCCAGATTCCTCTGTCCATGGGATTGCCTAGGCAGGGATAGTGGGATGGGCTGCCATTTCCTCCTCCAGGGGATCTTCCTGACCCAGGGATTGAACCCACGTCTCTTGAGTCTCCTGCATCAGCAGGCAGGTTCTCTACTGCTGCACCACTTGGAAGCCCTGGTTTACAGGTGGTCCCTGGTCTAACGATGGTTCAGCTTATGACGATAGTGGTGAGGCACTGATGCACGTTCAGTAGAAACTGTCCTTGGAATTCTGGATTTTCACCTTCCTCAGGCTAGTGACATGCAGTTCCAGGCAGGGCAGCCCCACAGTCACGTGGGTAACCACCAACACACGCAGGGCCATTTGTACCAGACAACCACTTCTCATCGTCAGTAACAGGAGATACTCAACTTTACATCATAACATAGGCTTCCTGTTAGCTGATTTCACCCAACTGTCAGCTGCATGAGTGCCCTGCACGCATTAAACCGGGCCAGGCAAGCTGCGATGTGCGGTGGATGAGGCGAAGACCATGCACACTCACACTCGGATGTTCCGTCTGATTGTGGTTTATCAGTTCACAGCCACACCCTAAGTCAAAGATCTGTTTCCGCCTAGCCTCTTTACCCTGCAGTCACTGGCATCCACCCTCATTTATGTTAGGGAAACATCAAAGCTGTCTGCAGGGGAAACCAGGCAAGTTTGGAGAAAAGGCCTCCCCAGCGTGCTGCCTACCTGCCTGATGGGCACCCTGGGCTGGTCTGAGAGCGTCCCACCAGGCCCCTTCTCCCTACTGAGGCTCCCTTCCCACCTGTGATGGGGACCCCGCAGCCCGCCTCAGGGGCTGTGAGGATGAGTGAGACCAGGTAAGGGAGGCGCCGCTTGCAAAGGACACAGCTTTGAGCCATGCATCTGGGCTCCTACAGCTGCCCCCCACCCCGGGCCGCCCCCTACCTCTGTCCCCACACACACCCCCCCATCTCCACCCCACCCCCACTGTCACCTTCCCCCCACCAACCTGCAGGGCGCTGAGTGACAGCCCTCGGGTCTGCAGTGCCGGGATGCGCTCTGCCAGGTAGCGCTTCTTTTCAGCCTCACGCTCCTCATGCTCCTGCTCCCAGCACTCCTTGGCTTTGGCCAGCATCAGGCTCTGGGCAGGACAGAGCCAGGTGAGCAGGGCATCCGGGCACCACAGGGGAAGGCGGGCCCCAGGCTGGGCCGGCCCTGGCCCCGCCCCCAAGAAGGCACGTGTGCACAAGGCGGTCACACGTGCCCCTGTGTGTGTGCGCGCGCGGAGCGCCTGTGTCTGACCAGGTGGGCGCTCAGACCCTGGGCCTGACTCCCCTTCCACCTTCCTCTTATCATTTCCCATCCTCCTGGAACCCAGAGCGCCTGAGAGAAACTCTTAATGAAACAGAGCCAGCCCTTTGTCCCTACGGGGGTCCCGCCTCCCCCCAGGCCCCGAGCCCAGGCTCTGGGCTCTGCTGGCCCCTCCGCTGCCCCTCCATTCCTCCGCCACCTCCCCCTCCCCTGCCACCCCATTCTCAGAGGAGCCCTGCCCCCTCTGTCTCCCCAGCTGTCTCCCCCAGAGCTGGACCCTGCGCACCTTTAGCAGGAGTTTGCGGGAGGCAGTGATCTTGGGTTTTCTCTGAGAAGGAGGAGGAGAGACAGCTGAGGCGGAGGGCACAGAAACAGAAATCTGGACCAGCACCGCCCGGGAACCCTCACCACCCAGAACCCTCGCCTCAGGGTCCCTTAAATGCCCATCTGTGATCTAACCCTTCAGATTCAGAGACTCAGCTCCCTGACCAACGGGCTGGATCCTGCAACACACCGTGCGGGCCCTGGGGTCTGCGCACCAGCCCCCCATCTGTGAATCAGGGTGCTGAGACCCCCCCAGGCCAGCAGAGGGACTGTAGACAGAGTGAGGTGTGGACAAGCACGGGCCTCGGGCGGTGAGAACGGGCTGCAGCTTGGGGCTCTGGGGGCAACCCCAGCTCACGGCGAAGACTCGAGCTGTGAGTTCCTCAGTGAGAAACCTTGACTCTTCAGCCGTCAAACTGTTGTTGATGGCAGCACCATCTACATAATTGTCCTCAGAAAACAGTATTTTCTCATCTTATTAAAAATCTTTGACATCTCTTGCTGACTGGATATGTTCTAATAGGTCTCAGCCCTGTAGCTGTGTTCTCCAGGGAAGCAAAGGGTCACCTCTCCACCCCTGACTCCGAGGGCTCCTGTCCCCTCCTGGACACAAGCTATCACGACCCCCACTCCCGCCTGCAGCTACTGGACTGACCCCAGACCACAGCTCGGTTTGCCATTCCTGTGTCTACGGTAGAAGGGATGGGCCGTGAACAGTCCCCATAGGAGCAAATGAATGGGCTTTGGAGCCTGGAGCAAGCATCTAATCCTACCATTCAGTGTGGTCTGTCTCCTCCTCTGGGAAAGCCTGGGGTCTGACTGGGGTCCAGGCAGTGTGGTTTCCAGGGGTGGATTGTGGCTAAGGTCATTGCCAGCCTCAGTGTCCACTGTCTCTCACCCTTGGAAACGCTTCCCAGCAGTGCTGTCTCCCCACCACGTGGGTAGGGACCCACTTTCATATAAGCTTCAGCAATACTCAGAGATTCCCACAACTGCTGAAAGCCGGGCTCTCCGATTCTCACTGAGAACCTCTGCCCAGCGTCCGTCCATCCTGCTGCTGATTTCTGTCAGCCAGCCCTGGGTCCACGCTGCACACTGCAGTGCCCACCCTGGCCGAAAGAACCTGTGTCCTTAGCAGCCTGAACAGACCCACATGGCCACGGAGGCGGGGCAGAAGCCTGGGGGCGGGGCAAGGGCCCTGGCTCCTCCCTCGTCCTGTGGTGGGATGGGGCGGGGACTCGTCCGAGGAGGATCCCCTCCCACCCTGCAAGTGCGGTTTGCCCAGGACCTGCTCTGCAGGGACAGGATGGCCTGGCAGGGCTGGAGACTCCCAGACCATGAGGCAGTACTTCTGGGTGGTCAGCATGGGTGCGGTCACACTGGTCCCAACCTCAGGACCACCTTCAGGGAGGGGCGTCATGCAGGGGGCCCCCTCCCTGGACCTTGAGGAGCCCCACATCCAGGAGCTCAGCCATTGGACACCCCTCCCCAGGCCTTGACCCCAGTCCTCTCCTCTCCCTAAATGTCAACCTCGCACCCCGTCACCCAACTGAAGACTCAACCAGGACGAAGATACCCCGGGTCTCACTCACCTCGCTGCGGGCATCCGTCACAGGAGGGCCAGGCGGCAGAGGGGAGCAGAAAACAGAGTGAGTGTGGACAGTGCTCGGCTTCAGGGCGGAGCAGACCACGGGGACAGGCTGGGACAGGGCCCCAGAGAGAAAGCAGGCACCACGCAGAGGGGCCACTGCAAGGAGGTAGAGCCACAGGCCCCATGGGCTGCCGGAGCCCTCATTGGGGAACACCGGTCATCTTATGATGGGGAGGGTGGGGTCCTCGAGGGGGCCTGGTCTGCGAAAGCTTCCGTCCTGGGTGCTTGGTGGGAAGCTCGGCTGGAACCCCCCAGGCTTTGCTCCTCTGCTGGGTGATACTGTCACGGCTTGTGGTCCACCCATTTCTTGACACAGACAGACTCTGAGATGAGGCCGCAGGGGACAGTTCTGCTCAGAGCCTGAGAACACTTGTGGGGCCCCGGGGACCCCAGCATGCAGCACTGTCCCTGTTCTAGGGTCTGGTCTCCCAGGGAACTGCTTCAGGGACTGGACAGATGATCTGAAGTCAGGGGCAAAGGGACACGCCTTCTTGGACCCTGGGAGGGGGGCGGGGGAGTACTCACACTTCCGGCATGGTGACCACGGCTGGCACCTGGGGCGGAAGGAACCACTGATGAGTGAGACGCACCACCCACAGGCCGGGCCTGGGGCCGCGTCGGCCGCCCAGCCGGGGAGAGAGTGTCCACAGCAGAGGTGCCGCACCCCAGTGGGTCAGGAGGCGGCCCACGCTTGTCCGTTCACTCTCTTTCTGTCTACTCATTTCCTCATTCATACACGGGGAAATCTCATGAAGGCAAATAAGTAACAGAAGAGCCAAAAGCGGTTCTGCTGGGCAAGTATGTACGGCCAGGATCTGCAAACTGCAGCCCACGGGTCAGGAACGGCCTGCTTTTGCTTGAAAGATTGTAAAACAAAGAATCCGTGACAGGACTGTGTGGAACCTGCGAAGCCTAAGTATTCCCTATCTGCGCCTTTCCAAAAAATCAGCTGACGCCTATGGGGACCAGAATGGTGCCCACAGAAGAGGTGTTTGGAGGGCGCTCACTCGGGGGCCTTGGATGGCAGTATGAGACAGACCGTCCTCTGGGCAGCAGGTGGTCACGGACGGCTCAGAGAGGGAGGGTCTGCAAGAGTGACCGCAGAAAACCAGAAGCTGCCGCCTGGCACACCTTCAGGGGGCGCCATTCACGTGGACAGTGAGGAACCCAGCACTGGGCTGTGAGGGACACTGCAGGGAGAGGGGCCTGTGTCCCACTCTGGTTTCACCCTGAGCCTGCAGGCCTGTTTTCCTCTGCAAAATCAGGGATTAGCGAAATTAGTTTCCACTTAAAGTTTAGTTCTTGAACCCATTGTTCAAGCCAAATCACCAGAGCAGCCAGCCCTGGTTGGGGGGGGCAGCGGTTAGCCCAGGGCCCCCATGCTCTTTGGTGGGGTCCTCTGCCTACGGAGCACAGTTTGAAGCCCCCTGACCAGTGATCCTGGGACCCCCTTTAGCCTGACAGTCTGGGGCCCAGATCAAGGAAGGGGTCCTTGAGCCATAGAGGGGGCATGTTCCAGCTGGGCTGACCACCCTCTGGGCCAGCCTGAACAGACAGGATTCAGTGGAGGGGGTGGATACTGTGCAAAAGATCCAAGGATGGCAGGTGGGGGCAGGTGTGCAGGGCAGGTCAGGAGTCCTGAGCTGGGCTGGAGGGGGGAGGATGGGGGGAGGGGGAAGGAGGGCTGCGCACAGGGTCCCGAGTTTGGATTTGGTCCAGGACCTGGAGTGAGTAGGGGAGTGCAGTGCCACGGGGTCTCTTCCAGAGCCGTCTCCACCTCTGCCTCAGTCCTCCCTGCTCCCCTGTGCCCTAGGAGCCAGGCAGGGCGCAGCACACACACCCCTCCCCCATCAGAATGTCCGTGGGCCCCCCTGCCGCTGGGTTGCAGGAATGTGACCTAAGCCTCAGCTGTCACCTTGGGGCACAAAGGGGAGCGGAGCAATCCGCACATTCCCGAGATGCTTGGCTGAAGTTAGATTTTATCGCCAGCTGTTTATTCTGGGGCCTCTGAGGAGGTCCAGAGCGGAGGGCGGCTGGGAAGAGCATCCCCTCCTCGGCTGTCCTCCGTCACAGCCCCCATTGAGCTGCCCCGGTGGGGGGCACAGAGTCCCCCTGAGGTGGACATGCTGCTCTCGGGCTGTGCCCACGCCTCCCAGGGGACCCACTACCTGCCCAGCGGTGCAAGCCCCCCCCCCAAGCTGCAGCCCGCCCCCAGCCTGCCTGCTGATAAATGCCAGGCCAAGGGAGCTCAGCTCGGCTTCGACACCCGCCGGAAGGGACTCCTTGACAGAAAACAAGTGGGACCAGCGGCAGCTCCGCATTGGGGGTCGCATGCCCGGCCCCCACGGCGGTGGGGAGATGAGGACCGCAGGAGCGGAGGCTGAGGCCGCACGTGTCTGTGGGTGTGAGGTGTGTGAGTCTTGTGTGCATGGCTGTGTGCGTAGGGAAAAGACTGAGCACTCCCCTGGGGCTCGCGTTCCTCCTGGGGCTCCCCAACCTTGGACCCCAGCTCAAGGTCACCGCAGGCCTCCCAGCGACCCCCAGCGAGGCTTGTGCTGCTCTGCAGCCCCCAGCGCTGAGCAGGAAAGCCTGCCCTCGGGCCAGGGGCAGTCTCCCAGCTAGCGGACTTCACGCCCTCACCCCAGTTAGAGAGCCCACCCAGGCTCCAGTCCCCATGTGACCCACCATAGCTCCCCAGGAGCCTCCACACCCCCACCCCCTCCACCTTCACCCTCTGCCCTGGAGCCTGGAGGCGAGCTGGCGCTCTGCCTACTCCTGCTGCATCCATCGTCCATCGTGCAGACAGCACCAGGCGCCCAGGAGTCGCCAAAGACCGAGAACAAAGAGGCAGTAGGGGTTTCCCAGGTCGGCAGTGGGGGAGGGGAGGGGGTGCAGCCTTCCAGCGCTCCGGTCCTGCCCCCGCATCCCAGCTCCTCCTCCACCTCCCGGACCCCAACGCCGCCCCTGCCCTGGCCCCTGCCCTCACCCTAAGCTCCCCGTCTGCGCCCTCTGGCCCCAGAACACCCTGCTCCCTCCTGGGACCACAGACGGGGCGGCAGTGTGGAAACTAGTCCTGGAGGCTCTGCCCTGGGGCTCCTAGGGGCCTGGAAAGCCCATCTCACAGCTCCCAGCCTAGATGGGCGAGGGACTGCCCCTGCAGAGTCATCTCAGGCAGTCCACCTCAACTGCCTCAGCCGCCCTCCTCAACATCCAGGCCCTGACTTGCTCCCAGCACCGCTGCTCAGGCTGGGGGACACTCACCTTCCCTGGTCTCTGGGGGTGAGGCTGACTGCAGACTGTGGGGGCAGAGCAGAGAGCAGGCTATGAAAGCTGTGGCCTGCAGCCACTGGCCAGTAAAAATAGAACAGGCCTGCGCCCCTCCCCTGCCTGCTCCCCCTGCCCACCGCACACAGCCTCACAGACGGGCCAAGACCGCTCTCAGCAGCCAGCGTGCTCCAGGACACTCGTGTGCCAGCCCAGGGGCACACGGCACCACACCCAGGAGGCAGGAGTCCCAGAAAGAGGGGGGCCGCAGACCAGAGGGGCTCCAAGAGGGAGCGGGGCCCTGGGGAGCCGTCTCGCTGACCCCACATCCCTTGCAGGGACATGTGGAAACCAGGCCCCGGCTTGGGCTCCAGGAGGGCCAGAGGCTTGCCATTTGGGCGTCACCTTAGACTCTGGTACGCACCCCAGGAGGGTGCGTGACCCTGGGGCTTAGGTCATCATGGCTGGGGGCCCACTGAGGGGCCTGGGCCCGGGCTGACCCTCGGGCTGGTGGACTTTGAGGGTCCACAGACGCTCCGCACCCTCTCCTGGCAGGTTTCCCAGACGGCTCCCCACACCCGAGCCTGGAACTTGGTGGCTCTAACCCCCCTCCCTCGGCCCCCTCGGCTCCAGCCACAGGCCAGCAGCGTGGGGGGCGGTGCACCTGTTTACCAGCTACTTTTAGAATCATGGATGAACACCTAATACCCACCCTCTGGTCAGAGGAAGACAATGCCTGCTATGTTAATCCAGTGGCTATTATTGTTGGTCATCTCATGTGCCCGGAGGCCAGGCCAGGGCAAAGCAAGCAGGACGCTGATCCCGCGGAGACCAGGAGAGGCCATGCCAGCAGCAGGAGGGTGGGAACTGAACTGGTGATGAGAGTGTCCTCGAGGACATCCCCAGGGCCACAGGGGGGCACAGACCCCACCTCTCGGGCCAGAGGAAGTGGCACTGATGTGGCTTTTGTCAGGTCACCTTTGGGAAGCCTCCACGCAAGAAGGCTGCCAGGGAGAGGGACAGGGTCTGGGAGGGTATGTGGGGTCAGGGTTCCAGGTGGAGCAGCCTGGTGGAAAACAAAGGCAGGCACCTACCAAGGAGCTGCTGGGGTCGGAGAAGGAATCTGGGAACTGGGGGTGAGCTGATTGCGTGGGTTTATCGTGTTTATAACTTTTGCAATAACTTTCGTACAAAACCTTAACATGGACAAAGACAAAATGAATTATCTACTTGGATTACCCTGCTTTCTGAAAAGGAAAAACAAAGAGAACAGATTGGCAAATAGAAGAATGAAAACAGTCAGAGCGACCTAAAAGGTCGGTGACCAGAGAACCTCAGGAAACGCCCACCGCAATCTGCTCCGTGGACCCTTCCCTGCGGTGCCTCGGAGGGGCTGATTCATCCTTAGGCTTCATGCGGACCCCGGCCCGGGGCCCCAGAATCCCACGCCTACCCACATACCCCTCGCCCCACCAGCCTGCAGCGTCCTCAGCCCCACGATCTCTGCTCTCTGCTCCCTGTTGGTGCCTCTGCGGCCGGTCTCCTGCCCCTGCTTAGAGTTATCCTGAGAAAGCCCCCTCCTCAGGGCTCATCTGCCCAGAGGCTGGGTCAGCCACCCCCCACCGCCCGCACCCCACCTGCTGACAGCACGGCTGTCCCGGGGCGGTGAGGCTGTGAGGCAGTGGTGCAGATGTGCCCCTGGCTGGGGAGGACCCTCCTTAGACAGTCAGGACCAGTGCCCTCAGCCTGGGAGGGGCGCGGGCAGAATCCCCCAATGCCGCAATGCCCCTCCCCACCTCTACTCCCCACCAAGAACGGCTGTACCCACAAAAATGGAAATATGCCACCTTCTCAGCCAAAGGGGCTTTGAAAATGTGATTAACTAAGGAGCTGAGTCTGGAGATTCTCTTGAATCGTCCGTGGGGGCCCCACCCAATCTCGTGGTCCTTGGGAGCCAGAGGGTGAACGGCATCTCAGGAGGAGGGGTGACAAGGAAGCAGAGGTCGGAGGGGGAGATCCGCGTGAGGAAGGGGATGGGCCGCCAGCCCCCAGGCAGCACCTCAGAGGGAGTTGCTCAAGATGCCAGTGACACTGAGGTGAGCTGTGGAGACCTGGAAAAGTGAGACATAAGATGATGAACTGTGTGGCTTTGGGAGCAGCAGGTAGGCCAGGTCCCTGGCCGGGGTTCAGGCAGCGCTTGAGGCCCCCAGGACCACGTGGGCTCGGGGGCTCCAAGAGCAGAGCTGGCCCAGGGGGCCCAGAGCGCAGCAGGCACCCCTCACGCCCCTGCCCAGAGCCCCGCCTAAGACAGGGGTGGGTGTGGTCTCACTCCTCGCCCTCCCCCCACCCCACTCCCCCACCGCACCTGGACCCCAGGACAAGGTGTGGACCCTGCAGTGGGCCGCCCGCCCTGTGACCTCCGCTCAGTCTCCCTGCCGCCACACACTCAGCTCCTGGGGCCTCAGAGGCATCCCGGAGCCCTTCTCTCACTCCACTTGCCTCCAAGTATCAGAGGTGCGTCGCCCCCGCAGGAAGCCGGCTCTGACCACCCTGACTCACTTGGAGCCGCCTCCGGGCTCTGCAGCCCGTCCCCCTTCTCTCCCTGCATGTGACCCACCACACGGGGGTCGTCCACCGACTCGTCTGGAGAAGACTGATGTGGGCCCCACGTCCTCCTCCTGGTCGTGCACTCCGCGTCCGGTGCAGTGCCTGACACGGTAGGTGCTTAATCAGTGCTCGCGGGGTCAGTGAGTGGGCAGACGAAGGAGCCTTCTGACCAGAGACAGTGCAGGAGGTCAGCTCTGGGCCCAGGAGGTCCCGCTGGTCCCAGGGGTGCCCACGGCCCAGGGCAGGTCGGCTGGGCGCTGCTCACTCAAGCTCTCAGCTCCGGAGCGGCCATAGCCGCCCCTCTCCCGGGGAGGGCAGTCCCGCCTCTCACTGACCTCGACACAGGGACGAACTGCTGTCCCTCCAGTGATGAGCTCAGGCAGACAGAGAGGCAGCGCGGGGCAGCTATGCCTCTGTTGATGTGACACTGAGCTGAGCCGCCCTCTGCCAGCACCCACACGGAGGCCAGGGGCGCCAGCAGGACGCAGGCAGAGGGCCCTGCCTGCCCAGCCTCTGTAATGTAACTAAAGCATTTTAAGTTAGAGAGGCTTATTATGTAAACCTATCTGGACGTACATAAAAAAATGTCGCATGGGCTTATTTGCCTAATTATTACATAAATTAATCAGTATTAATTTTTTCCATTTTCATTTCTAATATGGTAAATATTGGTAATCTTGACCGACAAACAAAAGGTTTGTAGAGTCCTCAGTAAATCTCATAAAGGGACCTTGAGACCCAAAAGTGTGAGAACCATACTCTTTTTAAAAATTTTGTTTTGAAATATAGACAATTTTCAACGTTGCATTAGTTTCCAGTGTATAGGAAAGAGACCGACACATACATATACAGCTACGTATTCTTTTTCCACATTGTCTCCTGTCACCGGTCATTACAGAATACCCAGTGTGGTTCCCTGTATGACACAGCAGGTCCCTGTCGGCTGCCCATTCTATATACACTGTCTGCATGTTTGAGCCCCAAGCTCCTCACTTGTCCTTCCCCCTCAGAACCACTATTCTGTTTTTAGTAGATTGTTAGTGCTATTATCTTGGCTCATTTATTTCATCTATAAAATAAAGAGTAAAAAAACAAAATGATCAATAAAAAAGTAAAGTATGGTTTTTAATCCTGTCAAGGGGCAGTCAGAAGCAGGAATAATCAAGAAATTATTTTTTTAAAAAATGTTTTCTTGATGTGGACTATTTTAAAGTCTTCACTGAATTTGTTACAACATTGCTTCTGTTTCATATTTTGGCTTTTGGGCCAGGAGGTATGTGGGGTCCCAGGTCTCCAACCAGGAATCGAACCAGCGTGCCCTGAATCGGAAGGCAAAGCCCCAACCACCAGGTTGCCAGGGCAGGCCCAGGGCATCCTTTAATATCCAAGTTATTGAATGTGGACTGGCCATTGGTAATCTGGGAATTTTGTGGCTTTGTGGTTTCATAAAATGTCCCTGAAATGACAAGTTAGGGAGACTTTGAGAAGGAATCCTATGAAACTGGGATTTTATTGCAGATTTTGGGGTGAGAAAACTCTGCCCAAATTCTAATTCTTGGAGGGTGTGAGTGTGTGCCTTATTCATGGCCCAGCGACCAGTACCTGAGCGCCTTCTCTCCATCCACCCAGCCCACCCTGCTGCTTTACAGTCAGCCGTCCTCTATCCGGCCGGAACCCATCGCCGTACTCCTCCCCTGCTGCGCACACCTGTCCACACAGGTGGGATGGGCCCGTCTCAACACAAACCCGGAGAGGACAAACACAGCTCATCTGGCCGGAGTGCCTGCAGCGCAGTCACCGTGACCCTCATGTCGCTGCTTTGACAGCGGTTTATCTTCCCTAAAGGCGAGTCCCTGAGTCTGAAAGTCCTGCTAAACATCTAAGTGGTTAAGGGATTCTTCCCTTTGGGAGGCTTAGAAAAACTTTTGAAATCTGTAACTTTCATACACGTCATTTGGAAGTCGTCACTTTCACAAGCACACCGAGGCGGGGGGCTCCGTGACCCTCTGAAACCCACTCCAGGACACACAGGGACTCTGAACCGGTGGCATGTGCACAGCTGTCCCCAGGGACTCCTGGTCCTTTGGGGGGGGGGGGTGCAGGAGCCCTGCATCCCGTCTCCTTGTCTCCAGATGGCGGTGCTGAGCAGGGCAGGGGCGTGGAATCTGGTTCCTGACACCCAAGGAGGAAGAAGGGGAAGAGAATTCCTGCTGTTTCTCCATTGAGGATGCTAAGGTTCCAGGAGCCTCACGGGAACCAGTGTTTCAGAGCCTGTGACAAAGTAGTATTCATTCTCACCGACACCTTCCCCCATGGACAGTCACCTCAACAATTCAGGGGGTCCATGTGAGACACACTTGGTACAAACACCTCACTGTCATCCTCTCCACGACTTCGATAAATGTGAACGTGTCACAATTCAGATTAAAATCTAGACGGACGGGAAGTCTTCCCCTCCTGCTTTGTTGTTCAGTTCAGTTCAGTTCAGTCACTCAGTCATGTCTGACTCTTTGTGACCCCATGAACCGCAGCACGCCAGGCCTCCCTGTCCATCACCAACTCCCGGAGTCTACCCAAACCCATGTCCATCGAGTCGGTGATGCCATTCAGCCACCTCATCCTTTGTCGTCCCCTTCTCCTCTTGCCCCCAATCCTTCCCAGCATCAATATCTTTTCCAATGAGTCAACTCTTCACATGATGTGGCCAAAGTATTGGAATTTCAGCTTCAACATCAGTCCTTCCAATGAACATCCAGGACTGATCTCCTTTAGGATGGACTGGTTGGATCTCCTTGCAGTCCAAGGAGTCTCAAGAGTCTTCTCCAATACCACAGATCAAAAACATCAATTCTTCGGCACTCAGCCTTTTTCACTGTCCAACTCTCACATCCATACATGACTACTGGAAAAACCATAGCCTTGACCAGACGGACCTTTGTTCGCAAAGTAATGTCTCTGCTTTTCAATATGCTATCTAGGTTGGTCATAACTTTCCTTCCAAGGAGTAAGTATATTTAATAAATATATTAAAAACTCTCAAAACAATTGGAACAACGTGTGTGCTTTATGAAAGCACTAATGTGGTGTGATGAATCCTGAGAGGAGACTTGGCTTATTAGGAAATATAGAAAGGAGTTCATCAGGCAACCAAGGAGAAAGGGCACTACAGACCCCAGGTGGTCTGAGCAGACACAGCAGCAGGAAAACTTGTGGGGCAGCTAGAACTACAGGCAGTTTGCTCTCACCAATGTGTAGAGGACTAGGCTGGGGCCAAGCACGAGGCGGGCTGGGAGAGGCTGTAGGGCAATTACAAGTCGCAAAACCTGGTGTGCACCCACGAGCCAAGGAGCCTGAACTCTGTGCAGTCAACAGAGGTCCGTCAAAGGGCTGTGACCCGGAGTAGCACAGGAAGGTATGCATTTGAGAAAGTTCATGCAGGTTGCAGGATAAAAGCTGGATCCGAGGGTGGAAGAACTGGAGACCAAGGGACCGGTTCAGAGGCAATCACAGAAATAATAATAATAATAAACAAATACAGCAAAATGTGAATATAATCTAAATCACATTCAATAAAATGTGCTCAGTTGCTCAATCGTTTCCAACTCTTTGTGAGCCCACAGGCTGTAGTCTGCCAGGTTCCTCTGTCCATGGGATTTCCAAGGCAAGAATACTGGAGTGGGTTGCCATCTCCTTCTCCAGGGGATCTTCCCAACCTAGGGATTGAACTTGCGTTTCCTGTGTCTCCTGCATTGCAGACAGATTCTTTTACCTCTGAGGCACCGGGGAAGCCCAACAGTACAATATTAATAGTAATAGTAAAAGCAGCTACTGGGGAGGGAGCAGCAGAGCTGTGGAACAGAGGAGAGTCCCACTGAAGGAAAACACGCGCCACCTCTGTGCAGCAAGTTGTTTTATTTGGGGACCTTACTGAAGGTTGGGCTTCCCAGGTGGCTCAGGTAAAGAATCCGCTTGCCAATGAAGGAGATGTGGGTTCCACCCCTGGGTGGGGAAGATCCCCTGGAGGAGGAAGTGGCAGCCCACTCCAGTGTTCTTGCCTGGAGAATCCCATGGACAGAGGAGCCTGGCGGACTGCAGTCCCTGGGGTTGCAAAAGAATTGGACGTGACTTGGCTTGGCGGCTAAGACAGCCACTCCGGGAGTGCTGAAGAATTGCTCTGAAGAAGTAGGGGAGGGGCCAGGATACAAAGGAATGTTTCTTGAAGAAAAGACTTGTAGTTGAACATCGGAAGGTTCCCGCTAATCAGAGAAACCAAACACTTCAAGTCAAGGACTGCTGCCTTTCTACGAGTGGAAAGGCATGAGCATCTTCACACAGTGACGTTGCTCCTGAGACACGCATCTCGGCCAGCCGGGGCCAGCGCCCTGGGCCCTGGGGGTGCCCCATGGGAGTGACCGCTGCAGCAGGCGCTGGCCAGAGGGGCATGCTGTCACCGGAATGTCAGGCAACATTTTTTGTAAGCGAGACAGACCCAAAAGGCCATTGGGAGGGTGATCTCCAGCTCCAGCTGCTGACCGGTGTGTATTGGGGGTGAGGGCGGAGGCCATAGGGAGGAGGAAAGAGTCTAGACTGATTTTCTGGCTCAATCAATGGCACAGCTTAAAGGGTCCACCCTGGAGAGATGGTGCCTGTGATGCTCGAGGGACAGGTCAGAGGCCTGTGCAGTAGCTGAGGGCGGGGTGGGTGTCCTGGGGCAGAGCTCAGGGGACACAGTGCTGGAGATGGGCAGGGTGCAGGGACAAGAAAGGGGAGGGGGGACCCCAAGGGACAGATGTGCAGAGAAGGGGATAGGAAATCAGAGGAGGAGAAAGAGATGGACGCGGGCAGGGTGAGGTCAGCAGGGGCCCTAGATGGTGGGGGGAGGTCAGCAGGGGCCCTAGATGGCCAGGGGAGGACAGCAGGGGCCCTAGACGGCGGGGGGGGGGGACAGTAGGGGCCCTAGATGGTGGGGGGAGGGCAGCAGGGGCCCTAGACGCAGGGGGAGGGGAGGTCAGCAGGAGCCCTAGATGGCAGGATGAGGACAGCAGGGGCCCAGGATGGGGTGACGCTGACAGACAGAGGGTGACCCCCACTTCTGCTCTGGACATGCGGACAGCCAGGCTCAGACAGGCCCAGAAGGAGATGAGAAATTCTGACCTGGGAAAGGTGGCTGTCCCTAGGAAGCACTGATGTCTGGGGGCTGCAGAGCTGTGAAGGCCTCCATCCCCACCCACACCCTGAGCTTCCGATGGCCTCTGCATGCTTCCAGGTCCTGTCTGTAAATGCACAGTGAGGACCACCAGATGTCCGAGGAAAACTGAGACACGGAATATCTCTGCCACATCAACAAACCAGGATGTCACATCACCAGGGACTGCAGCCTCAGCAGACAGCAGACGGTGAGCTGGCGAGCCCCAAGGGAACGCAGGGAGGAAGGAGCACTGCCCACCAGCAGCCCCCAGGCCGCAGCCAGGCCGCAGCCAGGCTGAAGGAAGCTCAGGTGCGAGGACAGCGGGCTCTGAGCGTGCCTGGCAGTGCAGTGGGCCACAGCCCACCTCAGTGCTGGGACGCGGCCCGCCCCTGGCCCGAGAAGAGACCCCGTGCAGCGCGGCCCCCGCGCCCAGGCTTCAGAGCCAGAGCCCCTCTCAACGAGGCGAGCCCCACAGTGAGACGCCCTGCACAGAGGCAGAGTAGCCCCCGACCTCCACAGCTGGAGAAAGCCTGAGCAAGGCGAGGAGGACCTGGCACAGCCAAAAAGAAATCAATGATTTTTTAATTAAAACAATACACAAGATAACTGCCCCCAGATAGGTGAGGTACATATCAAAGGAGTTTCAGTGAGCCCAGAGTCCTGCATCTTCCCACACATAGAAAAGCCCCACATTCCTTACCTTGGGATATCTGGTTTCTTTAATTAACAATAAACTTTTGATGTTCAGACTACCTGCCCTTTATTGCAAAACTCCTGTTTGACCTGGCTCCTCCCCTCGCCACCTCGGAGCAATTTCTCAGAACTCTCTGAAGTGCTGTCTCCAGTCCTGATTTTGCCCCAAAGGAAACTTAACTCAAAACTTTCATGCTGTGCAACTTTTTTCCAACAACATCCACTGTGAAAGGGAACTAAAACATCCAAAAGTAATCTGGAGAAAACATAAAATACAAGGAACGGAGCAAAACTTCCAAAACTGATACAGAGAGAGGAGATACTGTGTCCATGAAACGGGAGAGAATGCTAGAGAGAGAAGAAAAGGAATATTCTGAAAATAAAAAGAACTTTCAGATGAGCAATACAATAGCAACAATAAAGCATTCCATAGAAGGGCTGGGCGGGGAGGTTGAAGAAACTTTCCAGAAAGCACAAAGAGAAACTGGTCAGGGAAGATAAGAAGGTTAAAGGACCGTCGGGCCCCAACACTTCACACCTGGGGCCCTGGGGCCTCAGGGAGCCCACGAGTCCGTTTTCAAAGACCCTGCACCCCACCCCCCAGGACTCAAGCACCCAGCCTCACGAGGACCGAAACCTCGAGGACCGGGAGACCGGCTCAAGGAAGGGTTGCTGTTGATTGTCCATTTGGCGAGCTGTGTCCGGCTCTTTAGCAACCCCACGGCCCGAAAGAACCCAGAGAGGAATGTGGTCACAAACAAGAACTTTAGTAGCCTCAGGCCTCTCGGTAGCAGTACCAGAAACCAGAATACAGGAGAAAGTGTCTTCAAAATCCTACGGGACAATGACTCCCAACTAGAAAGACACAGATGCCCAGCCAAACTATCAACTGACCATGAGGGCAGAGGAAAGATTTTTTATTTATTTTTTTATTGAAGGATAATTGCTTTACACAATTTTGCTGTTTTCTGTCAGACCTCAAACATGAATCAGCCGTAGGTATACATACGTCCCCTCCCTTTTGAACCCTCCTCCCATCTCCCTCCCCATCCCACCCCTCTAGGTTGACACAGAGAACCTGTTTGAGTTTCCTGAGCCATACAGCAAATTCCCGTTGGCCGTCTATTTTGCACATGGTAAAGTGAGTTTCCAGGTTACTCGATCCATACATCTCACCCTCCCTTCCCTCTCCCCATGTCCATAAGTCTATTCTAGATGTCTGTTTCTCCATTGCTGCCCTTAAATAAATTCTTCAGTACCATTTTTCTAGATTTCATATATATGTGTTAGAATATGGTATTTATTTTTCTCTTTCTGACTCACTTCACTCTGCATAATAGGTTCTAGGTTCATCCTCCTCATCAGGACTGACTCAAATACATTCCTTTTTCTGGCGATTAATATTCCACTGTGTATATGTACCACAACTTCTTTATGCATTCATCTGTCGATGGACATCTAGGTTGCTTCCATGTTCTAATTATTGTAAATAATGCTGCAATGAACAATGGGATACATGTGTCTTTTTCAATTTTGGCTTCCTCAGGGTATACGCCTAGGACTGGGATTGCTGGGTCATACAGTGGTTTTATTCCTAGATTTTTAAGGAACCTCCATACCGTCTTCCACAGTGGCTGTATCAATTTACATTCCCAGCAACAGCGCCAGAGCGTTCCCTTTTCTCCACACCCTCTGCAGCATTTCTTGTTTGTAGACTTTTGTGCTGGCCATTCTGACTAGTGTGAGTTGATGTCCCATTGTAGTTTTCATTTGCATTTCTCTAATAAAGAGCGATGTTGAGCATCTTTTCATGTGTAGATATTTTAAAATACGTGAAGCTTCAGTCTCTTTTCTCAAGAAGCTTCTGGAGCCTGGGTTTCACTGAATGAAGATCCTGCAGAAGGGGAGGGCTGGGTGCCAGGCAGAGGCAGAGGGAGTTCCCAGGACAGCCAGGAAGAAGGTTCCCAGGTCCAGCAGGACCTGCGCAGGTTAGAGTGGGGGTGGGGTGGAAGGAAAGGAAAGGGGGCGGGGGGAAGGGACTCTGCATTCTGCTGTCCTGAGTGCTCTCTGCCAAAGGGGAAAACGGAGGCGCATTGCATGTGGACACACAGGCAACCAAGCAAACACAAACAAGGCAAACCCTAGCATCAGAGAGAGCCAACGTGGTAGAAAACGGGAATGCTATTCATGATGTACTCTTCTGGCTCAGCTGTGGAAAGTGTTTACAGAGTCCAATCATGTGAAGACTCTTAATTTGACCAGACTAGACTCAGGAGAGGACACGAGACAAATGGAGGCCATGGGAGGGGCTGGCTGGGGCAGGGCCGGGGGTGGACCGGTGAGCCGTGGGCCCTGCCACCCACCCCTCGCAGCAGCTGCTGTCCTCAGGTCCCCCTCATCTCCCCAGAGTGAGCAGGCGCAGCCCTGCATCTCGAGAGCTCTGCTGTCTCTCAACGGGGGCAAGCCCGGGCCGGCTCATGCAGCCCCTGGACTCCAGGCTTGCCTGGGAGCCTAGACCCGAGGATCTCCAGCCTCCGGAGGAGACATCCGAGCAGCACAGGCATCCAGGGCTCCAAGGGCCTTGCAGGGGACCAGACAGAGCGAGTGCTGGCTGGACACCCCAGGCCCAGCCAGTCTGGCCGTGACGCCCTGTGTGCACTTTGGGGGGCACGGGTCCCACCTCCAGGCACTTGGCCCCTGGGAGGCTGAGGGGTCAGGAGACAGACCTGTGGACTCGGGCATCATGGACCAGTAACAACCACCAGACCTACGGGCTGACTGCACACAGCTGAACTCCAGGGCCTCCGGAACCTGTGAGTGTCGCTGACTCATCATTCAAAGCTCTGTTTCATCGTCAGAAAATGTGACCTGGCAAACCCAGAGCAGTGGCACACAGGACCCAGGGCTGGGGTCCCCAGGGCACCAGCCTGTCAGTACACAACCTTCTTTATGCATATTTCTGTTTACAGACACCGTATCTGATACATGCCGTTGGCTCATTGACATTGAACTCGGAGCCAACAGCCTGAGAGCTCACATCCGAACAAAGCTCATCTCACACACATTTTCTCCGTAAATCACGTCCCGCCTTCCTCACACTCAGGACAGCAGACAGCCCTGCAGCACCAACTTTGGGGCCAACTTAAACGCTGGAATCACCCACAAAATCACAAACATACAAGAAGCATGGCACCAAACGCTTGTTTGCAGCATGAGACGGAAACCAGAAGGCAGCTGTCCCCTCGCTGAAGCTCTGCTGGGGGAGGGGCTTGCAGGGGCCTCGTAGTCCTCACCCACCCGGCACAAAAGCCCCACAAGTGCTGATCGGGGGTGATATATACATTTTAGCAAGTGGGCCACTTTGCAAATACAGATGATGAGGAGTGGCTGTTATTAAGCCCATTTTATGGGTCAAGAAACTGAGGCTTATCAGGGCAAACAGCTGGCACCTGACTAGCAGGGGGCAGAGCCCGGGTTTGGAGTTGGCCAGAGAGGATGCTGAACCACCCAAGGCCACACAGCTACCACGGGCAGCACAGGGCTGAGCCCTGGACCGGGGGTGGCGCCCCTGCTTCACGGAGCGCCCGCTGACCTGCACGGTGGGCTCTCCCGTCCCCTGGTTTGCTCTGCTGGGACCTGAGAACACGATGGGGAGAAGTAACTTCAGAAGAGGCCCTCAGGCCACTGCCACCCACCCAGCCCTGGCACCTCCATGGTGCCTGCAGACTGGGGCAGCAGGGGGCCCCTCCCTCCCTGAAGCTGGCCTCCCCCGCCCGAGAGGTCCAGGAAAGGGAGGGACAATGGGGCAATTGATGCAGGCACCCTGAAAGACAGATTGTTCCGATAAAGAGCATTCCGGGCACTGGCTCAGTGCTCCGCGTGTGTGGAATGTCAAGGAAAAGCTGAGTAAAGGCAGCCGTCTGGCTGGGGCCATGGCCGCTCCTTGAGGTGCTACAGGCTCAGCTGGGCCCCAGGGCAGACCCTGGCGGGGTGGGGGTGGGGGGAAGCGGACAGGGTGAGCGTGGATGGGAGGGGAGTGCTCTAGGACCCCGGCAGCCTCTGGACACACTCAGACACGCACCCCAGGTCCTGCCCCCATGCTGGCACTGACCTGAACCCCAGGGTAGTCTCTCTGAGCTCTGTCTTATCTGTAGAGTGCCCTCTGCGCTCAAGGCCACAGTGAGGGCCAAGGGGGGGGGGCTGGACACTCAGCATCTCCCCTAATTTGGGTCAAAGGAGGCCCCTCGAGCCCACCAGGAGCCAGCCCACCGCTCCCAGCTCGCTGCCCCTGAGACCTCCAGGTGACCCGCCACACGCTGGCCCCAAGCGTGACCTGCCGGCCTGCTCCACCTGAGAGCCGAACTCCCAGCACCCAGAGCCGGGGAAGGAGCGGGCGAGGGCACAGAGGGGTTGCTTGTCTCTGGCAGTCAGCCTGGAGGAGCCTCTCTGGGACTCCCATCTCCCTCTCGGGGCACTGGGGGGCAGGTCAGGACTCCGGGGCCAGGCCTCACACCCCAGACCAGCCACAAGGCTGGGGCCAGCACTCAGCATACGTGTCCACCCCGCAAGGGCCCAGGTGGTTAATGCAGCCTTCCCGCTTTATTACTGAATTATTTACAGCTCTTTCTTCCCACACACCCAGCAGAGCCCCGCCCTCATCAGCCTTCAGTAAAATGCAGTGACAGCCCACCACCACCCCAAGTCTCCCAGGCAGGTGCATAAATGCCCGAACCCTTGCTCAGGGCCACCCCACAGTGATTGTCGTGGCCCCTCCTGCGGGACCCTCCCCACAGCCCCCCGGCCCCGCCCCGGCCAGTCCCCAGCCCACAGACCTGGATGCAGACCCCAGAGCAGGTCGGCGCCCTGTGATTCTGAGCAAGCAGTCAGTGTCTCTGAGTCTCCGTTTCTCTCTCTGCAGAGACGGATCCTCTGCTCCCGGCGGTGGGGAGACCAACCAGGCGGCTGGGTGAGGCCTGTGACGCGCGCACCTGCACACAGCCAGGGCGTCACTCTGGTCCCCACTCGGTGGCGCCTCCCCTCCAGTCCAGCTCCTCGGAGACTAGTGGCCATGACCCCCGAGGTGAGTGACGTCCTAACAGCCTTCGAACCATTGTGACTTTCCCCGGGGCCTCCAGCATCGGGAGAGGTGGGGAGGGTGACTAGACAGCTGGAAGCCTATGGCCTCACTCAGCTGTTCAACCAGGGTTTAGTACCTGCCAAAGATAAACAGGCCCGCCCCCGGACACCCACTGTGTGGTCAGGAGGAGCTGAGCAAACAGGGACGGGTTCTCCCTCCCAGCGCCAAACAAAGGCCTCTTGGGTGCTGGGATGACTGAGGCAGAGGTCCCTGAGCCCAGAGGTCCTGCTGGGTCCTCCCCAGCCACGCCCGGCCCCGTCCTGGCTTGGTGAGGGGCAAGGTGAGCTGTTTTAAGTCCCCCAGCAAACGACGCTGGGGCCGTTTGCCCGCATCATACATGTGAGCACAGGACCAGGCCAGGGACCGTCGGCCTGGAAGGGGCTGAGCCCACAGGACGGGCCTGGAACCCAGTGGTCCCGGGGGGCAGTGGGCTGGTGGGGGGACAGCCTCTCCCTCTGCGGGGCAACCCAGTGGCCCTTGGGGCAGTGGGCTGGTGGGGGGACAGCCTCTCCCTCTGCGGGGCAACCCAGGGGTCCCCGGGGCAGTGGGCTGGTGGGGGGGACAGCCTCTCCCTCTGCTGGGCAACCCGGTGGCCCCGGGGGGCAGTGGGCTAGTTGGGGGACAGCCTCTCCCTCTGTGGGGCTGCCACACCCGCGTTGCGGGGAGACGCTGCTCTCAGGGACAAGAAGAGACCCACTCTGCAGCCAGACACCCCCCCACAGCCTGGGCTCCCGCACGGGCGCCAGGGAAAGGGCGCCTTCAGGGAGAGGCCGAGGTGGGCACGCGGGAGGCTGGCCTGTCTGCTTCACATGGGGACGGCCACAGCACGGCCAGGCCTCCCCGGAGCACCAGACACAGGTGTCATCTCAGCCCCCAAGGGCCAGAGGCCTGGACGTGCCTGGCTGGGCCTTTGCTCCAGGGTGGCGCAGGACAGCGGTCAGGATGTCAGCCAGGAGGGGCTCTCGTCTGATGGTCCGACCACGGGATCTGCTTCCAAACGCACATGATTGTCGCTGGGACCAAGCTTGTTGGCCACCCTCGGTCCTGCGGCCTGGACCTGTCCAATACAGCGTTCCTTCAAAAGGAGACAGGAAGAGAGACGTCACTGGCGGTCCAGTGTTGACTCCAGGCTGCCATTGCAGGGGGCATAGGTTTGAGTCCCCGTCAGGGAACTAGGATCCCACAGGCCACATGACAGGAGCCAAAAGCAAAAACACTTAAAAATAAAGAAATAATAAAACTTAAAAAGGAGCTAGGATGAGCGGAGGTAGTGAGTGAGATGGATACTCAGGCCTTCAGGAGCCCTCACTGTGTGTGGTCGAGACACCTGTCCAGCCTCTGGCCAGTCACTCTCGAGGGGCAGGGTCCACACAAGACCCTCGGAGGCAGAGACCGGCAGGGCTGCGTGGGGCCTGCCCACCAGCAGCCCTCCCAAACTGGATCTTGGAGGAGCAGGGGGCTCAGGGAGCACGTGGGGGTCAGCAGGAAGCCAGAGACGAGGGGTGTCCACAAGTACATGTGTGTGTGTCTGTCTGTGTGTGTGCGTCTGTGCGTCTGTGTCTGTGTGTCTGGGTATGTCTCTGTGTGTGTCTGTGTGTGCGTCTGTGCGTCTCTGTGTGCGTCTCTGTGTGTCTGTGTCTCTGTGTGTCTCTGTGTGTCTGTGTGTGCGTCTGTGCCTGTCTGTGT
>ML663555.1:135668-180687 GCA_007570785.1 Antilocapra americana
TCTGTGTGTGCGTCTGTGTCTCTGTGTGCGTCTCTGTGTGTCTGTGTCTCTGTGTGTCTCTGTATGTGTGTGCGTCTGTGCGTCTGTGTGTGCGTCTGTGTCTCTGTGTGCGTCTCTGTGTGTGTGTGTCTCTGTGTGTCTGTGTGTGCGTCTGTGCCTGTCTGTGTGCGTCTGTGTCTGTGTCTCTATGTGTGTGCGTCTATGTGTCTGTGTGTGCGTCTGTCTCTACGTGTCTATGTGTGTGTGTGTCTGTGTGTGAGCACGTCTGTGTGTCTATGTGTGTGTGCGTTTGTGTGTCTCTGTATGTGTGTGTGTCTGTGTGTCTCTGTATGTGTGTGTGTCTGTGTGTGTGTGACGCCATCCAGCAGACTCCGCTTGCTCACTCTCCGCTAGGCGCCAGGCCCCACCCGCACAGCAGGCCCCAGCCCTGGCCTCCTGCCCTCCATGTCTCACCCCCAGTACGAGGCCGCATCAGCAGTCCCGCATCGCGGCTGCTGTGGTAACACAGTGAGATCACAGCTGAAGCTCAGGACAGAAACGGAGGGAGGACCCAGACCGGAGCTCGTGGGGGCGGTCTTCCAGAGGCCTTGCTGGGAGGGGGCTTGCTGGAGAGGCGGGCCACTGTGGCTGGGCCTGGGCAGGCAGATGAGTGTTGTCACTCGTGGTCTGGACGTGGGGTCAGCACGGAGTCTGACGTCTCCCTGGCATAAACAGCAGAAACCCCTTCATGGGCCCTCGGACCACCCAGTCAAGGATAAGTAATCGAGGCCATCAGAGTCACTTTCTGAGGTTTGTCTGTCTTGATTAGCACGGAGGCCCACCTCCCTCACACCAGGGGGTCGGTCAGGACTCCCAGGGCTGGCCTGGACCCTCCTCCCACCTCATCTGCACAGTTGGGAACAGCCCTGGGAACTCAGCAAGGGCTGTGACCCGCCCGCCCTTCCTTGGCAAGGGGTGGGTACGCATGCATGCATGTGTGTGTGTCCCTGTGAGTGCCTGTGTGTGCACGTGAGTGCGTGTTTGCATGCTCGCAGGGCTCCGGGCCACTGGAGAGGAGGCTGCTTAGCAGTGCTGGTGAATGACCAGGGAACTGCGCCCACAGGCGGCCTGTGTGCCCCAAGTGCTGCCCTCTTTACAGGCGCTCTTTCCAGCACGTCTCACGGCGATCCAGGAGGTAGACCGTGTCAGCAAGCAGACGCCGCCGGGATTCGCACTCGGGGCTGTGCTCAGTGCTCAGGCTTCAGCTGCCACCGGTACACCTGCTCGTGTGACTCCAGACTCGGCCCACAGCGGTGCTTCTGCACCAGCCCCTCACCAGAGTCCCTTCCTGCCCCTTCCTGGCTCCCACCACCCGTCTCTCCATGTTCTGCGACCACCAGCCTCCTCAAGTAGCACACCCACAACTCCCTGGCTCTCATGAGGGCCCAGCCATGGCCTGTCATGGATTCTCCCACAGAATATGGTGTGATGCCTCTTACATGTGGAATCTAGAAAATGCAACAAACTAGCAAACATAACAGAAAAGGAGCAGACTCACAGAAATGGAGAATAGACAACTGGTTACCAGGGAGGAAGATGGGGTTGATACACAGGTAGGAGAGTAGGAGGACTGGACTATCATGCGTGAAATAAATAAGCTACAAGGGCACATGTGCAACGAGGGACAGAGCCAATATTTCGTAACTATAGATGGAGTATAACTTCTGAAAATTGTGAGTCACTATATTTTACACCTGAAACGTAATTTTTTTTAAGAGAATGCACTTCAAAGTGTACTTCATGCACTTCAAATTAAAAGAAAAAATTTAAAAAGAGGATTCTCAGAAACATCCAGAGACACAGACAGATTCAAACAGGCAAATGTTCACTGCATCCTTATACACACAGAGATAAAAACTAAAGGGTGTCGGGGTGTCCCACTAACGAGGGGCAGATGGCAAATAAAGGACAGCAGACACAAGCAGCACAGGCATTAACTCGCTGCCGCGGTCTCGCAGCAGAGCGGGTTTATGTGTCAAACACGAAGACAGAAAACACACAGCCTGACCCCATGTGTGAAAAGGGAATGACACATCACAAATCATGTGACAATTAAGTATTACAGACATTTACAGAGGAGTAAATGTAGAGGGAAATACCGCAAGATGCTAGCAAAGATTATCTCTGAAAGATGGGAACACCAAGGTGATGCTTGTTTCCTTCTTTAAAATTTTCTATCCTTTCACATTTGCCTCAACAAATGGATGTCTGTACTAAAATAAAAGAATATGTGCAAGAACAGCAACTTTGCAACAGGCTCCCCCTTGCCTGGAGGAAGGAGCGGGGACCATGGCCGGGGCTCCAAGCCAGCACCTCCTCTGTGCTCCCTGCGCCACCCCACGCTCTGCACCAGCGCACCTTCCTCAGCCCTGGCACCTCTGCCCAGGCCACGTCTCCCCTGCATCCCCTGACCTCTGGGAGGCAGAATTGGAGGGCGGGCCCGGCACTGATGAGGCAGAGGCAGAGCTGATTGGGGAGCCAGGGGACAAGCCCTCCTCCCTGCAGCCAGGGGTCTGTCTGTCCTGAGGATGCAGGACGGTCCGCTGGCCGGAGTTGGGGTGACAGTGCCCTGGACCCCTGCCCCGCAGCTCACAGCCCAGGCCTCTGCAGGGGCCCTTCCCAGGTCCCGGGGCCAAGGGCGGGCCTGACAGCTGAAATCAACAAGAGGGGCAGGCCAGGCTTCCTGAGGCTGGGCAGTGCGGGAGGGGGTGACTGACGCCCGAGGGCCCAGGGCCTGCGGCATTCTGGAGACAGTGTGGAAACCAGGGGAGTCCCCGGTCAGCCTGGCAGCAAGTGGCCCTCCTGTGGGTCTCAGGACCAGGCTGCGCAGCACAAGGTCCATCAGCAGAGCCCAGGTCTCAATCCCAGGGTGGGTCCTGTGCCTGGGTCGTGAGACGGAGCGTTTGGGCCAAGAGGACAGGCACTCCCCCACCCCAGGGAGTGCCCTCTGCTGCTCCAGGGGGTCCTGCCCAGGGCTGCCCCTGAGGGCTCACACAGACCCTCCCAAGCCGAGGGGCCCCTCCTGGAATTGGACCCAGCGCTGTGTCGAGGCCTGGCTGCAGCCTCTGTCCACAAGCACCCTCCGCACAAGCCTCCCGACACCCCGTCTCAGCCCCTGGCCTCAGCGTTCACCCATGCCACCCGCCTGTGAGCCCCCTCCCTGGCCACTCCCCAGTAACCCCGGGAGAAGGGCTCATCTGCTATGGACTTAGGGCACACATTGAGGGCCCGCCCCCGGTCACCGCTGGGACTCCTAGCAGGTCACATAACCTGTTTCTAAACCCACAGCCTCCATGGCTGGATGACTCCCTTGCACTGACGTGGCCCGTGGAGATGCTCAGTCACCGATGAGATGACGAGGCACCTACTGAGCCCCAGGGACTCGGAGACAGTGGCAGGCACAGACGGCAGGAGTGGCCATCCTGGGCGGTGATGGGGGGCCATGGCCGAGGAGCAGAGCGGTTCTGTGGTCTGGACGGAGCAGGGAGAGTCCCCAGGGTGGGGAGCAGAGGGGGTACAGGGCTCCGCCTGTCCTGTGCAGGGATCCTGGTTGGGGGTGTGGGGATGCACACAGGAGAGGCCCCACTGCGGAGGGCGCGCCTCCAGGGAGCGGGACGTCCTCCGGGCGCACCAGGGAAGGCTCCAATCTGGAGGGTGAGCTGGGAGGGGCACCCCGGACTCCTGCAGCAAGGTGCACGGTGGGCCAAGGTCTCCCAGAGCTCCTGCGCCAGGCCTGGTGGGCCCACCACCAAGCTGTTTCTACACCCCAGCTTCCAGAGAGTCTCTGGGTCACAGGGCGCAGTCCCCACTCCCCCTGCTGCAGACCCTGCTTCCGGAGGCTCCCGGCCCCCACCCCCAGTCCCTGCCACAGGCTGGCTCTTGTCAGAGCCTCTGCCCCACCCCGCTCCCCTGAACAGAGCCTGCCCGCCGACCTGCCAGGACTCGCTGGGCCTCACTTTCCTGCTGGTGACTCAGGGGTTGGCAGGGCTGAGGCCAGGACAGCCGGGTAAGCAGAGTGGCGAGGGCCCCACCCAGGCCTCCTGTGGGCGAGGTTTTCCCACCCCGTGCCTGTCTGCAGGGTGCGGCCAGGCCTCTCAGGGCCCCCAGGAGGCCCTGACCCCGCTCAGCAGTCCAGCTGAGCACTCTTGGGGGTGGGCACGGGGCCCAGGCTCCTCGTCTTGGCAGAGCATGAGGATACCCCCTATCCCAGAGAGGAGGGCTTTCTTCCCCAGCAGAAGCCCCAGGAAGGTCTGAGCCCCACGCCCTCCAGGGTTTCTAGCGCTTCTCCCCTCCCAGACACCCACCTGCTGCTCCAGCATCCCGCAACAGCACACCATTCAGAGGGGCCAGGACCTTCTAGCAAAGGGAGCAGGCCAACTGGGTTTGGACAGGAACCAAAGCATCCTTAGAGATGACAGGGCTAGGTCTTCCCCCAAAGCAGGGAGGGCCAGGAGCTGGAGCCCCACCAGCGGCCGTGCACCTCACTACCCTGCACAGCCAGCCTCCTGGGATGACCCCCACCGGTTCTGCCGAGGATGCTGCGGATGCACCTGCCCCTCCAGGGCACAGCGGGCAAATGCCCGCCCCCTGGACTCGCCTCAGACCAGGTGTACCATCTCCACTCCCCCAGGGCCTGCCTGCAAGAGGCTCGTGTCTGCCAGACGAGCGTGTCCCACATCCTGATCCCATCTGCTCACAAACACACTCCCATTTCTGAGTGTCTGGACGCCTCTCTTGGCTTGCTGGAAAAAACAAGGATCTATCTCAGAAGCTGCTGTTTTACAGCAGGATGAAGCCAAGCCCTTCACATAGCTTGAGTCCAGGACATAGTGGCAACACCAAGCTCTCTCGCGCTCTGCTCACACACAGAGGCGTTAGCCTCCACACCTTTCTCCCGGCCCAGGTGGGGGTGCTTATTTGCCATTGTGGGCTGGGTGGACAGCCTAATGAGAGCACAAATGAGGCATCTGTAAAAATGCCTTTGTACCTTGTAAGTTCTTATTCGACTTAGGATGAGGTTCACATACTGGAGAAACGAGAAGCTGCAGAGGGCTCTGGGGGACGGGGACAAAGGCCAGGGATCGTGACCAGATGGGAGGAGGAGCCTCCGGGGAGCAGGAGGGTTGGAAGCAGCTTCCAGACTCCTGCAGTGGACACTCGGTCTCCCTGCCCCATCAGACTCTGAAGCCGCAACACGGCAACAGGGCAGGCTGGACGTGGGTCAGCCGATGGGCCGTCTCTGTCGCTCAGGGCAGTGCTGTCTCCACCTCCATTTTTCTGCGGCTGAAAAGATTCCTTTTAAATCATCGCATGGAGAAGACGTGTGATGTCAACAGACCAGGTCCAAGTGTGTGAGTGATGAAGGGACAAGTCCCACTGGGGAGACACAGCCACCTCCCAGGAGGGCAGCAGAGGCCACAGCGGCCTGTGCAGGCCCTGGGGTCCCTCCTCCAGCACCTCTGGGACCGCGGTCTCTGGGCCGCAGGGTCTCTGCCTCCCCAGGCTGGAGACTTCAAGATGAGGTTTAGCTTGGGATAGTGAAGGAGAGGAGAGGGATGTTTCCAATACCAGGTCTTTGTGGGAAAGACTGTCACTCGGAGAACAGCGTGGTCACTGCCCTCTGCAGGGCATCAGATTCTGGGACAGGCATGAAATGGTAATGGCTGAACCTCTACCCACCCCAGCACCTCCAGGCCTGGCACGGCAGTGCAGAGAAGATGGGCAGGAGGGGGTAAGAAGTGTACGAAGAGAGGCCTGGAGGGGTGGGGGTCCCGAAAATCCCCCAAGCAGCAGACGACCCCAAGAGTGGGCCTCGGGCCCATCAGCTACCCCCAGCAAGGTGAACCCAGAGCTGAGCCCAGGGGATTCGTCTCGTGGGCCCCAGGCGGGCCTCTCGAGTCCTAAGGTGCTGGCTCAGCACTCCTGGGAGGCTGTCCTCCTGCAAGCACAGCACCAAGCCCGAGGCGGACAGTGTGCAGAGGAGACAGCAGGGCCGCAGCAGGCGGGGGCTTTGCCAGACCTCAGAGGCTGGGCCCAGGGCGGGCACGTCCTGAGAGCCTGAGCACCGGGGGCCGACTCCTCATCCTCAGTCCCCGTGGCCGTCCCCCTTCCTCGCTGGCGCTCCCGCTGACCCGTGACTCCAACGCCTCCTCCACGGGGGTGTCCGCAGCCGCAGCCTCACCACGGAGCACAGGCATGCCCTGAGAGCTGAAGGGGGCCCTGAAGCTGGAGAGAAAGCACAGCCGTCAGGGCAGAAGCAGGTGCGGTGGGGAGCGTGTCCACAGGCACTGTTAGTCCAGAGTCCCCGGACCTGCTCCCGAGTTCCAGGAGAACGACACCCTGAGACCCCCGCAGGGAGCTGCTCCCTCCAGTCCCTGAAGCCAGGGGCACCCAAGAGAACCCACTCAAAGGCCCGGGGTCAGCCTTCACCGGCCCCTCAGGGCCCCGCACCGCACCGGAGGGCCGGGCTCCACCTGCGGAAGGGAGAAGCCGCGGGAGGGGGGGACCCAGAGCGTTGTGCGGGGGGGGGCAACGTCGGTTTCCTCCTAGAAAGACAAACTAGACCTTTCCTCAGCCTGCTCCCGGTTCCCATGAGGGGGCCCAGGTCGGGAGCCAGGGCTTCTGGTTCCGCCCCTGGTCCCTGCCGAGCTCTCCTGGCCACAGGCCCAGCCCCTGCCCCACGGCCCAGGACGATCACGGCGTCACAGACAACAAGCCGTGGCCCGATCCACCCGACACCAGGGCCCTGGCCCCTCCTCCAGCCCCCATGCTGGGCACCAGGGGCAGGTGGACAGGCCCACCTCCCTTGGCAGAAGTGGCCTGCTTGCAAACCTCCCAAATTTCCTGGTTTTTAAACAGCTCAGTCCTGGGAGCCCCCAGACCCACCCCTGAGGACAGGTAGCGAGGTCCCAGGTCCAGCCCAGCCTCCGCCAAGGTCCCACCTGGGGATTCCCAGCTTCTTGGTTCCCATCCCACCCCTGAGCACCCTGCCACTGAGGGAGTCTCCCTGCCACAGCTCCCCACTCAAACTCCAGGGCCAGAGCCATCCCAGCAGAAAGCGGGGGGCGGGGGGGGGGGGGGCGCAAGCCCAGCCCCCTCTGTTCCCCCCCCACCCAGGCTCCCTCAGCTCAGGAGCCCCGCCCTGGCAGGGGTGGAGGCTCAGCCGCCTGTGGGCCAGCCTCCTCCGGGAGTCAGGGCAGAACCAGCCTCCGGAGGTCGGCAGGCCACCCACAGTCGGCCCCGCTGGCACTGCCTCTTGGCTCCAGGCTGGGGTCCTGGGCGCTCCGCTAGGTTTCTCCCTTCCCACCGGCCCTTGGACGGCCTAGCCTGGAGGGGGCACGCAGGTTGGGGGCCCCCATTTCCTCGGGAGGGGAAAGAGGCGACAGGAGGGCCAAAGAGGAGGGGGGCTCGGACCCGGGGCTCACCTGACACGACCTCGGGCAGGCCAGGCGCGCCCCGCACTCTAGGACACCAGCGCCCCGGCCCCGAGGCTCTGCCGGGCGCGCACAGTCTGGATGGCCTGCTGGTTCTTGAACTTGACCAGGCCGAGGGTGATCTGCGCGTTCCAGCCCGGGTCCTCCGGCGGGCAGCGGAAGTCGATCTCGCCGCCGCCCTCGGTCACCAGCGTGAAGTAGGTGTGGCGGCCGGTGCTCTCCACGCACTCCACGGCCTTGATGCGGGCGAAGCTGAGCTCCTTGGGCCGCCCGCCCGCGCCCTTGGCCTCGAAGAGCTGCAGCCCGCGCTCGGTGAGCACGCAGCGTTTGCGCTTCCACTGCTGCAGCAGCCCGCCGCTGCGCTTCTCCAGCACGCCCTCCCGGAGCACGGCCGCCGTCATGGGCGCGCGCGGGGCCGCGGCCAGGCCGCGCTGCGCCCCGCCGGCTCTCCTCGCCGCCTGGCCGGCGCGCCCGGTGCCTGTCGGGCCCCGCCTCGGCCCCGGCCGCCGCTCCGCGCCGCCCCGGCCCCGGGCCCCAGAGCCCCCGAGCCCGGCAGCCCACTCGCCAGCTCTTCCTGGGCCGTCTGCGCGCCGGGCGGCAGCTCACGGGATGTGCCCTCACATGTCCGGCGCCCGCCCCCAGCCTCCTGCGCCGCCGCGCATTCCAGCGCGCCCGGCCCGCCCTCCGCTCGCCTCCCGTCCGCTCCCCTGCGCGCCCGGTCCGCCCGCGGGCGGGGCGCGGTCACCCTGCGGGTTCTGGGCGGGGAGGCCGAGGGGGCTGCTGCCCCACCGCTCGGGCCTTCGGGCCTTTAGTCCGCCGCTCCCGGGGACCTCCGGGCCTTGGACTTGGGGGGTGGGAAGAGGAAGGAGGGGTTGTCGTCTAGACTAGAGGCCTAGCTGCTCGGGAGGGGCCTGTTCCGTGGTCGCCCACCGGCACGGCTGGGTCTCGCCGGGGGCGGGGGATTGCCAGGCAGCTGCTGGAGCTTCCCAGGCCACAGGCACCCTGCCCCAGCTCTGACCCCCTTTCTCGCCTGGCCGGTTACCCCCTGGCATTGCGCAATCAGAAGAATGAGGACTGTCCTGGAGCTTGGGCGGGGTTGAGGGAGGGGGGATCAGGCTAAGCTGGGCTCCTCCCCCTTGCGCAGATTTCCCCGTGTGGGGGCCCGAGACCTGCTGCCCACAGCGGTCTCTGCTTGGAGACCTCGCGGGTCCGCCTCCATCCCGGTGTGATTTAGGAGGTAGGAACCTGAGGTCCCGAAGGACCGAGTCTGCACTGGGGGCCGCGCTCCGCCCACTTAGACCTGGGCCTGGGGGAGCGAGGAGTGGCCCGATGGGGGCCTGTGGCCTCTTCCCTCGGGTTCAGTTCACCGTCCCCCACCCCCACCCCCATACTCAGCTGAAAGCTCCTCCTCTCTGCCTCCTGGAGAGCCTCCTGTGGACCCCAACTCCTCCCCTTGGCTGCGTCCTGCCGCTTTCATTATCTTTCCATTTCCTCATCTGTCAAGTGGGGAGAGTTAATTGGCTCTGATCTCCGGGAACTCTAATGAGCAAGATAACATCTGTGACGGGCACAGGAAGGAGGCTCGAGAAGCATTCCAGGGAATTCCCTGGGGGCCCAGTCGTTAGGACTCCAGGGTTTCACTGCTGCTGGGCCTCTGTCAGGGAATTAAGATTCTGCAAGGTGCATGGCACTGCCCAAAAAATTAATTAAAAAAAAAAAGTCATTCTACTCCTTCCCCCACTTTTACTGACTTCAGAGGAAGATGGGAACCCTGAGACTAGACTAGGCTCTCCCAGGTCATCATGCTACCCCATGTTGCCCGTTCCTCCAGGACTTCCCATCTCTTAAGGGCCTGTTCATACCCTTGTTAATAGTAGATTATTATGGGAGCCGTGCTCTGTGGCAATGACGGTGTGCCCACACCCTGTGTTTGCACCCTCCTGCCCAGTGATGTGGAGCCTAAGGGACAGAGCGTGTCCAGAGGAGGGGGCACCCCCAACAGCATCCAGGTCAGCGGCTGTCAGTTTCCATCCAGCGCTCTGCAGCTGCGTGCACAGGAGACACGCATGCACGCGGGCACATGGACCAGCTAGCCCCCAGCCCTCCCGCAGAGGGCGTGGTCAGGCCTTGAGGGAAGAGAGGCCATCAAGACCGGCCACGTCTGAGGCAGCAGAGGGGGAGCTCAAGTGAGGACCGCAGCCAGCCTTAGGGACCCCAGGTCTCAGCCTGTCTGCCAGCCACAGCCTCCTGGGGCTCCCAGGCCCCGCCCAGGCCCTGACCCCGGTCCTACACAGGCCTCTCCTGGGGGTGCCTGCCCACCAAGGACCTGCATAATCTGGAATCCTCCTGAGCAGCCAGCTCCAGACCAGCTCTGCTCCTGGCTGGTTTCTCGCGGTCACCCCTCCCACTCCAGCCCTGAGACACACTGCTTCTCTCCCCAGTTCACAAGCTTGCAGAGCATCCTCACTTGTCTTTGAGTCTCTTGAACAATGAGATCAGAGAGGCAGAGCAACCTAGATGAAGTTGCACAGCTTCTAAATAACAAAGCTGGGCGAGACTGTGGTGGCTAAGAGGACCTCCCCTGTGTCAGCAACTGGGGACGCAGCTTTCCTTTTAGGTGGGCACCAGCCACCCGCACTCTCCTCTCCAGCTGACTGGGTGCCAGGCCTTTGGACACGGGAGCACTGGGGTAAAGGGAGGGGGCCACGGGAGGGAATTCAGCAGGGCATCCCCTGTTGTGGAAACGTCAGGTCATTAGCAACTAAGCCTCAGTTCCCAGCCCCACAGCTCCCGGGGTCCTGCGTAGATCCTGGGAACCTGGGAGTCCTGCCCTCCAGGTTTGTCAGTGATAAGGAGAGATGGCCTGTTCTAAACCTTTCCCCAGAGCTGATCTCTGCTGGTGGCCCCGACTGGGAGAGGTTCAGACCCCAGCTGGATTACTTGAGCCTCCAACGGCTCCAGAGGGGCAGGGGGCTAGTGCTGACACCCCTTGCCTGCCAGAGCATCTGGACCCCACCCCCGGGAACAGCACCCCAGGGAACATGGCCCTGGGCACAGCGCTGTCACTCAGCTGCTGGGGCTTCACTGGGGCCTGGCTGGGTCCTGGACACACTCCCTTAGTGTGCCCATGTGCCAGCCCCCTACACTCTGCAGCTACCCCAGGGAAGCTGGTCTGCTCTCTTTGTCCATCTCTCTGTACCAGCTGCAATGGGCTGGACTGTAAAACGGTCCCAGAGACCTGGAGATGCTCTGAACTGCAGGGCACCCGGTCTGCTCCAGGGGACTGCCCAGAATGGGATGGAAAGGAAGATGGTAGAAGGTGGGCTGGAGGCAAGAACGGGGCCATAGAGGAACCGGGAGTAAAATCTCTGCTGTTTTCTACAGTATTTGCTTAATCTCACTGTAAATTCACTTCAGTGCTCATTGACTGTGAGGCTCAGTCCATAGAACAAGCACTGAAGATTATTTACGAAGAGAATGTATATTAACGCTGTACAAACTTAAACTGAAGGGAGCAGAAGTCGCCCCTTTGCTTATAATCCTCCAGAGCCTGAGGCCTGTGACGCAGCCCTGGGGGGCTGCCCCTTTTTTCCTGACCTGAACCCTGCCCCTCTCAACTCCGCAGCCTCCTCACCAGCTCTCCCCCAGGGCTGAGGCTCCTCCCCACCTGCACCGTGGCCCCCCAGCCTCTCCGGGTTTGTCTCCTCCCCTCACACAGCTCTGCACCCGAGGTAGCACCGTCTCTGGGAGGTTGTCCCACCACCCTGCTGAAACCGCCCCACACAGTCACACTCAGACACACACAGACACAGTCACATTCAGACACACACACAGCCACACAGACTGACACACAGACAGACACACAGCCACACTCAGTCACACACATGGACACAAAGACACAGTCACACAGACTAATTCAGTCACACAGACTGACACACACACAGACACAGCCACACACAGACACACTCAGTCACACACACACACACAGACACACATTCATACTGTCTCACACACATACACACACACTGTAGCTCCTTCCCGGCTGGACTTGTCTCTGAAAGTCTTGATGTTTTCCTTACTTACTGTCTGCCCCCTACTAGAATTCAGGCTCTATGCCAGCAGGGACTTTTGTGTGTTTCCTTGACCCTGTGGATCCAGCACCCAGCATGTCGTCTGGCGCACAGTAGGGCCTCACTATGTAGCTGCTGAGTGACTAGATAAAATGGAAATGGAACCAACAAAACATGGAAGTAAGACAGATAACTCAAAAATTTCCCATTCTTTCATTATTAGGAGTCCATAAACACTGCCTACAGTAAATGAACTGATTAAGCGAGGTTCAGGTATATTATTTAAAATGACAGTAACAGCCCCTAGATGGTCACAGGGGATATTAGGGTAGTCTATAGTGGTGGACACAGGGCATCAGATACATGACACCTGGGACAAGTCCATTCCCTCTCTAACCTCAGCCTCTGGTGTCCGGCGATGTCTGGGGGGATTCACTGTCGTCCTTCTGGAGAGCCAGCAGGAGCGAGTCTTCTCCCCCACAGTCTCCTCCGCAGCCCCACGACGGGGAGGAAGGTGGGTCAGCTAGCAGCCCTCCAAACCCACCGTCCTGTCTGGGGACACCCCCCAGCTGGCCTCTCCCAGAGACGTCTCCTGACTGCTCACACCCCTTTGATGGAAAGTGCTTTGTTCTAGAGCTTTGGGGTTTCCTTGGATCCGTTTTTCTAAAGGGCAACATAAGAAAAAAGAAAGCAGATCAAGGCTTCCCCTTTCCAGGGAGCTGGGTTTTACAGGCAGCATTGCAACAGCCCTCAGGAGGGCCGCGGCCTGCAGCCAGCCGGCCTGGACTTGCTCCGGCCGGGCGCTCTCGGTGGAAATCCCCGCCCACGCTCACCCTTTAATCGCTTTCCAGCCCAGTGACTTTCCTGATTCATCCGGGCTCCCTTTCGTCTTTAGAGCGCCCACTGCCCCTCTCTGATCAGCCGAGTCTGGGCTTGAAGGCATTTGATCCCTGCTTGGGCTGGGCGGAGGCTGCCCTCAGGCTTCAGGTCCCGGCCTGCAGGGTCCCCTCTCCCACGTCGCCATGGCATCTGGGCGTCCCTGCTGGAGGAGCCCAGAGCAGCTCGCCCTCCAGCCCTGGGGCCGGGCGACCCTGTCGGAAGCCTGGCTGCTGCCCAGGGACCCAGAGGCTGCAGCCAGCCAGCGGACACCCGCTGGGCAAACTCGGACACATCGCCCGCTTCCTAGTTTTGTTTCTCATTGCCTTTTAACAATACAAATGGGTCTGAGTGTAACACATGAACGCACTGTGGCTGTAAAAACTCAAGACACAGACTTCCTTGTCCAGTGGTTAGAACGTCACCTTCCGGTGCAGAGGGTGTGGTTGGATGATCCCTGGTCGGGAGACTAAGATCCCACAGGACTTGTGGCCAAAAAACCAAACTGAATACAAAAGCAATATTGTAACGAATTCAATTAAGATTTAAAAAATGGTCCACAGGGGGAAAAAAAAGTCAAGACAAGAATGTTTGTTCTTCCACCTCGTGAGTCCCCCAGCCCCAGAAACAAGAAGTCTCTTGGGTCACACACATTTGCACCCAGAAGCAGGAGGGGGACAGGACCCTGCAGCCTTCTCCCTGGCCGTGCGCGGGGTCTGTCCCAGGGATCGGAAGTCCCCGTCCAGCTCTGGCCCTTTCTGCACTGGCCGGTAGCTCTTCCCTCTCCTCCTAAAGGGCAGCCCGATTCATGGACTTGAAATGGGTGGGGGTGATGGAGGGGAAGGGAGCCAGGTCCCCACGAGTTCCTTCTACGTGAGAGGACTGTTTTCCCTGCTTGCCTTTGCATTTCCAACGTTGCGTAGTGAGAATTATAAATTTTCACCTTTATTACTCAATAAGTGAGATGTTCCTACCAGTGCCTTTGTCAAAATCAGTCAGAGAAGGCTGTAGTTGTCCATCCTGGGACTGGGGTCCAGAAGAGAGGAGGTGGAGGGGCTGGGGGAGGGAGGAAGCTCTGGCGTGTTCGGGAATGTGATCCTGGGGAGATCCGTGGAGAACATCAGTGTGGTCCCTGAGTGTGAGCTGTGTTCTGCCAGGGAACAGGGTGAGTGGGGGCTGGGAGGAGTAACCCCAAGTGGGAGTGGCCCAGGACCAGCCCTTGAGCCCTCCAGAGGGGTCAGGACGAGGTCACAGAATGGAAGGGCCAGGGGCTCAGCTGGGGCAGGAAATGCCCACTAAGCACTTTATTGACCATTACCAGCCTCCGGAATCTCCATGGCCTCTGGGAGGAGGCTCCCCAGGCCCATAAATGCAGAACATCAGAGCTGGCAGGTGCCCTGACTGCCCAGCGTGGCCTGGAAGCCAGGGCCTCAGCACCTCCCACCCCTGGGAGCCCACAGGAGGCACCGGGTCTCAGGCCCCACCCAACCGCTGAGCTGGAATCGCAGCTTCGCAGAGTCCCCAGGAGGTTCTCAGGCCTGAGAAGCACTTCTGTGGACTTAATCGAGGTCACATCTCCATTCACATGGGAGAGGCTGACGCCCAGAGGGCGAGGCGAGCCCAGGGTCACACGGCTGGTTCCAGCCTCGGCTCTGCCACTGGCAGTGCCTTTGAGTCCATCCCTTACAGGTTCACTGCTTCCCGGTTCCCTCTGTACAATAAAGGGGTAACATGACCACTGTTCACTGCTGATGGAGAGGTGAGCTCAGACTGCACCCAGACCTGTGCTGAGCACGCACTGCCAGAGTTCCAGCACCTTCCAGCCCCCGGCAGCTAAGGAAGGGTGTCAGGTACGTGCGTGGTGCAGGAGGTGGGCCTAGATCCAGCTCCTGCCTTTCTGTCCTGCTCTGCTGTTTACCTTGAGCCAGACCCCAAGCCGCTGTTTGGTTCTTGGCTTCAGTTAGATCATTTGTAAATGGCAGCACCCGCCCCAGAGGGCTGAATGCATTTAAGGCCTTCACAGAGGCCATGGCACTAAGTGTACAGGACGTGGAGTGAGGCCCGCGAAGCGTCCGAAATCAGGAATGGGGAGCTGGCCTTTCCAGGGGGCTCCTCTCCAAGGGAGTGGCTTCTGCTTTGCCCTTGACTCAGTGCAAGTCCCCAGTCCGCTTCTCCAGCCCCAGGACCCCCACCCCAGCTGTGTTTCTCCTTCTCACCGGGCCCCTTGTGCCTCAGTCGGGACCCCCAGGGGGCAGGGACATCTATCCCCAGAAGCAGACTCAGCGTCTCTGGAGGACTGTCAGCGGGGGTGGGGGTGGGGGGCTGTGCTGATGACTCCAGTGCAGAAGCGGCAAGTGCCCAGTCATCATGGGAGATGGGCTCCGATCATCAGACCTGCCGGTCCAGAGATGGCACCAGCTGCCAGGCGGGGTGCTGGGGACCCTGAGGAATGTGGCTGGGAGTCATCCACCGCTCAGCCTGTCCCAAGGTGCCGCCCGCAAGGTGCAGCCCCACAGATACCACCTTCTCTGGGACCCCCACTTCGTAAGCAAGATAAGTGTGTGCCCACAGCGCAGCCCCTCTGGCAGCTGGTGTTTGCAGCAGAGTCAGAGTTGCTTTGCAGGGCGCTCAGCAAGGAGACTGGGCAGCTCAGGCTGCAGAGACAAAGGCTTTCAGGTAAGATTTTTTATTTTTTGTGATGTTATTTGGCTGCAGCACATAGGATCTGTATCGTGGTGCACGGACGTTACAGGTCCCTGTGGGCTTAGCTGCTCCGCAGCATCTGGGATCTTAGCTCCCTGACCAGGATTGACCCTGGAACCCCCGCCTTGCACAGTGGATTCTTAACCACTGGACCCTCAGGAAGCCGCAGGCAAGGGTTTCAGAGACAGTGCTGGGCGGGGTTGAGGGGGGTGTTCTGGGATGCCTGAGCAGCTCCTGGGCCTCCTTCTGGCCGCTGGTGAGGTGACAGGGTGACATCTCAGGACCCTCGGTCACCCTCCTCCTGCTTCCAGCCAGTCTGGGGTCTCCATGCTTGTGATCAGCAGGGAACTGCCATCCTCCAGGGTGAGGGTCTTAGTCTCCACTGAACAGCTCAAAGAAACACATCAGACTGTAATCTACCTCCTTCCCGGGGAGCAGGGGCCTCTGGTCCTAGTCTCTGATTGCGAGTCTGCTCTCAGAAGGAATCAGGGAAGACCCAGGAGACAAAGCCTCTTTGCAGACAGGAAACAGGGGACTGGGAGGGGGTGTACTGGGAGGGCCCTGCAGGGTCCTGCTTGGTCTCAGCACCCCCCTTTTCTTGATATGCCTCAATCTGACAAGAAAGGGAATAAAGTGATGGGTAGAGATTCATCATGAACCTGGCAGGGGACTCAGTTTTAAGGGGCCTGGCCTCACTCCCAGCAGGTGGGCCTCCTCCACCCGTCCCTTGCTGCCCTGAGGGGCTTCCAGGCCAGCAGCCGCCTCTGGGAACAGCCTCCGCCTTAACCCAGCTTCACTCCCCAGAGGTGCGCATGGCCCCCTCCCCACTAAGGCCGCTTTGGGTCCCAAACTTGCAGCTGGTGTTGGAGGCTGGCCGACAGCCTTGTGCTGCGGCTCCAGCAGAGGGCAGTCTGTCCCCAGCTTTGGGGCCCAGATGCCCCACCCAGCCGTTCATGTGGGCCCTCCTAGAGCCCTTTCTGGTGATCTGTTTGCAGAACTATCCATCCCCACCCCACCCCCATACCCACCAGGCAAACCCTTCTAGGAAGACATCTGGTCGACCACATCCCCCTCCTGGGCTGCACAGATGAAAGTACCAGGATGAGGGCATCTTGCCGAAGGGACCTCACCTTGCACTTCCCTGAACTCTGCGGCGCTGACTGGTCTTAAACCAGTCCCGTATGTTTGGGACCTGTGTGTATGTCAGGGATGGGGGTTCCGTCAAGGCCTCCCCTGGGTCTGGTCCTACGAATGTGATGCACAGACTTGCTGTTGTTAAAGCGGCTGCTTCTTGTTTTGTAAATCCAAGCCCAGCCCCCAACATGAGACAGGCAGCCCTCAGACAAGCTCATGCAGAAGTTCACGTGTCCGTGGACTTGGCCGAGCAGACCAGAACTCATGTTAAAATGCTGATCCCCAAGAGGATGGGGCGTTAGGAGGTGGAGCCTTTGGGAGATGGTTAGGGCTTGAGGGAGGGGCCCTCGTAGGAGAAGTCAGAGCCTCCCGCCCCCTTGTGAGGTGACCGTGTCTGTGAGCCAGCAGGCCGGCTGTGGACTCTCAGCCTACAGAGCTGGGAGGAGCAAAGCTCTGTTGTTTAGAAGCCCCCTTAAGCCCCACTCTGGACTGTGGCATTCTGTTATAACAGCCCGAACAGAGCAAGGCAGAAACTGGTGCCAACCAGTGGGGTGCTGCTGTAACAAATACCTGAAACTGTGAAAGGGGCTTTGGAACTGGGTGATGGGTAAAGGCTGGCAAGGTCTGGGAAAGTCTGCTAGGAAAAAACCTACATCGTTGTGAACAGACCTGGAGAGGGGATTCTGGTGAGTCCAGAAAGGAGAGAGCGTTGGAGAAAGAGCCTGAGTCATCTCAGGGCAAGAGGAGGAAGTAACTCCAAGCAAAATGTTGTAGAAATAGATGACAAAGCCATTCTGACAACAGAAATGAGAAGCGTGTTGTTGGAAAGGAGACGGGGGAACCCCTGTTATAAAGTGGCAAAGAACGTGACTCAGGCATGTTCAGACTCTGGTATTTTGTGGAAGACGGACCTCAGATCAAGGGTTACTTAGCTGAGATCTCTGGGGAAAGTGTGGACAGACCTGGCTCCTCTCTGCTACTGAGAGGGAAACGCAGAAGGGAGCAGAGGGCGGCCTCGTGAGCCCACGGGAAGCCGATTTTAAACATCAGCCTGCCCCACTGCAGAAATGGCATTCAGGGTGCAGCCAGGTGACCTCTGGGGAGATGAGAACAGCCCTTAAGGGAACCAGGTGCAGTTCCTCAGGACAGGGCAGGGATGGCCCAGGGGGTGACCCAGAGACCAGGGCCGCCTCCCATCACAAGAGTGTGGAGCTGCCTCCACCTCTGGTCAGCCGAGGGGCCCCTCCATGGGGCCTGGCGGAGGGGGGCACCCGCTGCACCCTGGGGAACAGGCCCCCTCCCGAAGGCCGAGGATTGGTTTCTGGCTTTGTGGTCCAGAGGCGTCTGCCCTGCTGTGTTTCAGACTCTGTTGTCCCTGTTTCTCCCTTCCTAGATCTCCCTTGGAAGAGGGATGCATGCCCTGCCTCTGCACATTTTCAGAAAAGAGGAATCAGCCTCAGCACCCCTCAGCCCCGGCCAGCCTTATGGCTCTGGGAGGAGAGTCCAGACTCGGGCTGGAGGGAAGGAACTCCGCATATGAAAGGCGCTGAATCTCGGGGCAGAATGCTGCTGCCCCCCGCCACACACACAGTCACACGCTGGAATCTAGGGGAGCAGCCTCTGGGAGGCGGAGCCCCCAGGAAGGCACTGCTGCCCCTGGAAACAGACCTCCCCCTTCCTCCCCCACCTCACAGCGCCCTCCTGGCAGACCTGAGCTTCCTGGATCTGACCGGATGCTCCTCTGGCCCAGCAGCCCTCTCACTCAGGCGCTTCCCATGCTGGGAACAGTTCTGAGCACAGATGGGGGCCTAGCTGAGCCCCGCCCAGTCCCAAGCTCACAACTCTCACGCCCGAATGGGGCGGCAGAATCAGGCTAGCTGGACCCCGCGCCTGGGTTCAGTTAGAACAGACACTGGGAGGAAGCACTTTCCTTCCCCAGGCCTCCTGCCAACTTGGTTGCTCCCATCAAGTCCCTTCCCAGAGCAGGACATGGGTCCCCCCACCCCCAGGGCAGGACACGGGTCCCCCCACCCCCAGGGCAGGACAGGCGCCAGGCTCTGTTCTGACAGCTTTATTGCCGGGGTGAGGGGTCAGCCCACACTGCAGCCCTCGGTCCAGGCAGCGCCAAGCAGCATCACCCTCTGTCCCTGGGGTCAGTGGGCCTGGCCCTGCCCCATCCTCCTGCTGCTCCGGACCTGGGGGCCTGAAAGGGGTGGGTGGTGTGGCCAGAGGAGGTCCCAGGAAAAGGGTGGTGGGCAGGGCCCAGGTGGGCGTGGGTGGGTGTCTAGGTGAAGGCAGGCCCTCTGCATCTGCAGGTCAAGCCGGGCGTGCTGAGTTCTGGGCTGAGCTGCGCTGACGGGCGTGCCCCCCCACCCCCCGCAGCCTCAGGACCCAGGCTGGGCAGATGCACCCTCAGATCTGGGCAGCCATGAGGTCAGGGGTGTTTCATCAGGGCCTGGCCGTACAGGAGCTCGAGCCTGGGGAGGCCAGACCACATCCTGAATTGGGGCCCTCGGGCCTGGCTTGCCCCCCTCCCCCCGCCGAGCTGGGGGGCACCATGGCCCACAGCCTGGAGGGTGAGAGGCCAGGGGGGCAAGTGGCCCCCCCATTCGGGGGCCGTCTGCACATCCCCTGTGACTCCCGGGCAGGGACGCCCTGGGCCTGCTCTGAGGGACACCAGGAGGCCCCCCACGAGGAGCATGGTTCTTTCCCCGCAGGGCCCCCCCATGACAGACACTCAGCCTCTGAGGGCGGGAGTCTGTGGGGAGGGGAGGGGAGGGGAGAGGTGGGGGGACATCCAGAGCCAGAGGCCCCACTGGTGACACGGCAGGCCAGGTTGGGGGCTCCTCAGGGCGGGGGGGCCACTAGCAGACACCCAAACCAAAGGGAGCAGACACCCAGGTCGAGTCCTTAGTGACACGTGTGGGGCTGAGGGAAGGAGGAAGCCTGGCAGTCTTGAGGTTGCCGTGGTGGGGGGTGACGAGAAGCACGGCGTGGGCAGTGGAGCATGGGCGTGGGGGGCTCACTCAGAGTGAACCAGAGCCCCAGCCCCCTGCCCGAAGCCGAAGCCCTTGGGCCCGAAATTCTTTGCATAGCATCCTGCAGAGAGAAGAGAGGGGTGAGAACCCCCACTCCCGCCCCAGCACCTGTGGGGGCCTCTGGGGTAGTGAGGCGCACAGCAGAGCCCCCCAACATCAACCCCGACAGTGAGGAGCATCCTGGCTACTCCTCTGCCTCTGAAATCCCAGGAGAAGCACTATCTGTGGTCAGAGCTCGGGCTAGGAGCCAGGAAGGGAGTCCAGACTCCCGCCCGGCCCGGCCCCGCCCCGCCCCTGGCCACGGCACGTCCCCCGGCCCAGGGCTCCTTCTCGGCTAGACATGGAGGCCTCAGGAGATGCTTGGGAAGGGACTCCAAGGCCAGAACTGGCCATCGCGTAGGGACCTGCCTGCTCGGCCCTCCAGGAAGGGAGGACGTCAAGGGGAGGCCGCTCACCTTTGCAGTAAATCTCACCGTCCTTGTCGGCCAGGGTGGTGGACTCAAGGCCTTTGCCGCACTTGGCGCATCGGAAGCAGGACTTATGCCAGGACTGGGGAGGGAAGGAAAGACTTAACTCTGCCACCCCAGCCCATCCCCTTGGACATGAGATGAAGACACCTAGGGGTCTGCCCAGCCTCCCCCACCTCCCGGAGGAGGTGCTGGGGCCAGAGCTGCAGCCACCCCATGAAGGGCACGTGGGCCCCCAGCCTTGTCCCGACTCCCGCCTGGGACCCCTGGTGCAGGTGTGGGCTCGGACCCATCCTGGCACTGGTTCCAGGCCTGTGGCCCCCTCACTCCTCATGGAGGATGTGAGACATACTCTGGGGCCCGGCTGCAGGGCCAGCTTTTGTGGTCAGCAGGCCCCTGGAGTTCTTGAGGGTCCTCACTGCAGCGGGAGGCTGCAGCAGGCAGGAGCCAGGTGCAGAGGCGGTGCCTGGCACCCCGAAGGAGAAAGGACCCATAGAGCTCCAGGAGACAGCCGGGAGCCTGGTTCCCTGGGGGCCAGGAGCTCGGAGGCCACAGGGCCAAAAGCCCCTCAAGGGAAGGCAGCCCAGGTCTGCACCCAGCGGGGGCCAGCCAGACCCCAGGTCAGCCGCCAGCTCCCAGCTGACAGCTCTGCACAACACGGAAAGCCAGGGGCCAGCGGCAGCAGATGGGACGAAACAAAACAAGGCCTTTTAAGGGCAAGGAGGCTCCCTTTGCACAGCTGCGCTTTCTGAGCTGGAGATGGGAAAGGAAATGGCAGGCCCTGGGCTTCCTGGCAGCCAGGCCCATGCATGTTGGCTCCTGCCCAGTGCTCTAGGGGCCTCGGTGTCCGCGCTGAGGGCACCCCGCCTCGGCTCATCCTTGGGGAAGCCCAGGCTGCCCCCCAGTCTCCGGGCAGATGGAGGACTGACCACCACCACTGTCCCTGCAGACACAGTCGGGCCCCGCTGGTGGGGTCAGCACCTAAAGTCCTCCTGCTCCTCAGCCCTTCCTTGGGCACGGACGCTGGGCTCCTCCCGCCACCTCTGCCCACAAGAGAACCCTCCTCCCTAAGGGAGAGACAGGCCCTCACTCTAAGACTCCAAGGGGGAATGGAAATGCTGATGCCTACATATTTTTTGGTGATGGCCTATTCTCATAGTGAGACACAGCAGAACACCAACTTAATATTAATCACATCTCCTGCTTTCATACCATTTAGCCAACAGCAAGCATCTTCACTTCAACCTCACAGGAAACCACAAAAGCAATAGTGGTAATGGTAGCTGACTGGTGCCGCCCACCCCAGGGCACTGCACTGCACTGGGCCCCCGCACCGGCTCCATTCAACTTTAAAGCCATCTTGCCCAGCGGGCCTTCCGTGTGCTCTGCTTCAGAGGCGGGGCTGAGGCTCAGGAGGGGATCCATCAGCCTAGGCTTCATAACAAGCAAACAGCGGTCATCCTGATGGGTTTATGAACCCCTCCCAATGGACAGAGGTGGAAACAAGCTTCAAAGGGTACATGGCCCCAAGAGGAGGGAGGAGTGGGCGAACCTGGGCTCTCATCTGTCAGACAGGAGCGACCCTCCCCACTCAGCGGGCTGGAGGGCTAGTCGGAAACCGTGCTTGATCTAGGCTCGACCTATGTGTGGTCCCATGTCCACGCGCCCAGCCACTGCTCAAGGCTGAGACACCCAGAAGTCAAGACTCGGGTGCAGAGAGAGAGGCCGCAAACAAGCTCCAGGCCCCGAGCGCCACAGCTGACCTCGGGGCCCAGGCCACATCTGCGTGAAGGCCCAGCACTGTCTCCAGGGCCTCCTGAAGAAGCTTCTTCTGCAGCTCTCTGACAGCTCATCTGAGGCCACCCCTCCCTGCAGCCTCTCCGAAGGAGGGTCCCACTGCACTTTGGTGACTGGGGGTGGGGGGCTACTATTGGAATATTGCAGTGGGGGCCAGGCAAGACAACCAGACCAAGTTTGCCCCCTAGGAAGCTCAGACAGGCCTGAACCATGGGAAACTCTGCCCTGGGGGCACGTTAGTGGGTTTCTATGGATTTTGGGTGGTTCTTAACATTTCTGTATCACAAATCCTTTTCAAAATGTGACGAATGCTATGGATCTTCTTCCCAGAGAGAGATGAGACCTCACACAGCTATGCACGTTCTTTTCAGGGCTGGTGTCCATGCACCCTTAGAGGTCAACAGATCTGACTCTGGAGACACGGACCGATCAGAAGCTCCCTATGAAGCGCCTGTTTGTTGTTGTCCAGTCGCTAAGTCTTGTCCAACTCTTTGCAGCCTCCTGGACTGCAGCACACCAGGCTTCCCTGTCCTTCACTATCTCCCAGAGTTTGCTCAAACGCATGCCCATTGAGTCAGTGATGCCATCCAACCATCTTATCCTCTGTCATCCCCTTCTCCTCCTGCCCTCAATCTTTCCCAGCATCAGGATCTTTTCAAATGAGTCAGCTCTTCACATCAGGAGGCCAAAGTATTGGAGTTTCAGCTTCAGGATCAGTCCTTTCACTGAATATTCAGGAGTGATTTCCTTTAGGATTGACTGACTGGATCTCCTTGCAGTTTAAGGGACTCTCAAGAGTCTTCTCCAGTACGATTTGAAAACATCAGTTCTTCTGTGTTCAGCCTTCTTTGTAGATCAATGGTGAGGCTGCTATGATGGAGGACTCAGCTTCCTGGAGACTGGGAGGCACAGGGGACAGGCAGCCTCCGAGACAAAGGGACCCTTTCGTGGTGGGCTCGGAAATGAAGTGGGAGCTACATGCAGGGTGCAGACTCCCCTGAGCAGTGGGAGCACACATCAAAGCTCCGGAACGCACGCCTCAGGGACATGCATGGCCCCCTGCCCCGGTCCCAGCACGCCCGGCCTTACCTTCCCAGCGCCAATCACCTTCTCGGCCGCGTAGACGGCCTGACTGCACCGCGGGCAGCGCTCGGAGCCCCCGATCTTCTGGGCGAACTTGGACGTGTTGGGGTTGGTGGTGGGCCTGTGACCGGGGGCCCTGCTCAGGGAAGAACATGCGGTGAGGGGACGCACAGGGAGTGACACAGGGGGACAGGCCTGCAGAGCACCACCCTCCTGCACCTGGCCCAGCCTGCTGCATGGCCGTGGCTGCCAGGCTGCAGGGTCGGCTCTGCTGACGGGGGACGCACCCGGGGCCCAAGGGTCACCTCTGCTGACGGGGGACGCACCCGGGGCCTGAGGGTCACCTCCGCTGACGGGGGACGCACCCGGGGCCCAAGGGTCACCTCTGTTGACGGGGGACACACCCGGGGCCCGAGGGTCACCTCCACCGATGGGGGACGCACCAGGGGCCCGAGGATCACCTCTGCGACTCGGGACGCACCCGGGGCCCGAGGGTCACCTCTCTGACTCGGGACGCACCAGGGGCCCGAGGGTCACCTCCCCGACAGGGAACACACCAGGGACCTGCAGTATTCCTTCCCCGAGACGTCAGACTCCCCTCAGCCCTAGTTAGAACACCGGAGTCACTGACACCTCGTCTGCTAAGAACTGGCCCCCTCTGCCCTCTGTTCCTGCAGCACGTCTATTACTAGCGTCTTCCCAGGAGAAATCAGCTGACAGGTCGCTCCCATGGGGTGAGGACCTTGGCCAAAGTGTGGAAAGTCACCTGTCACTTGCGACCATCCCCCTGGGCCAAGGGGCTAGCGGGCTGACTGCCAACACCCTGCTCACAGCAGGTCAGTGGTCAGGGGATGCTGGGGGCCTACTGACACCCGTTTCCAGGAAGGGAACTGACACCCGGCGAGCGAAGCTGCAAGGTGGTCTGGCTCAGACCCTCAGTGGCTGTGGGGCACCTTCAAGTCACTGAGACCGGCTGGGTTTTCTCATCTGTGGACAGAGGAGAGGGGACCCAGCAGTTCTCAGGGCTCCTCCCAGTGCATGGAAAAACGGCTGCTGCTCTGCTTGGGGAGGGGCCTGGCTGCTCCAGCCCCTCTGCCCCTGCTGCTCTGATGGGGCCTGACGCACAGTAGGACCTCTGTTCCTGGGGCGGGTACTCACTCCTCGTGTCTGATGCCGAGCGACTCCCCCTTGTCCATGCTCAGGGTGCCAGCGCCCTGCCCGTAGCCGTAGCCCTTGGGCCCGTACTTCTTGCCGTAGCAGGACTTGCAGTAGATCTCCTCGCCATGCACAGCCACCGTGGTGCTGTCCAGGTTCTTCTTGCAGACCACTGTGGGGGGCATCGGGCCAGCAGGTCACGGCTAGCCCCCACCGAAGCTCCCTGGGACGCTGCGCATGCACGCAACATCCTGACCTCCCAGGAGCCAGGGAACTGGGAGGGGAGGAGGGCCTATGGATGCTGGCCCAGTGCCTCTCCCGGAGCTGGGCAGGCTTCCTCGGCCCCTGCACCCTGAGAGCTTCCCAGGCTCACGGGGCCAGTGGCCTAGGCCAACCCCACACCCCAGGAGGTGTGCCGGGCCTCACTCTGCCCTTGACAGACACCATGGGTCCCGACAGAAGAGGAGAAGCAAGGAAGGCAAGGCTGTCCTGCCTCCTGCGATTAGATTCAGAATGGATGCCCGTGGGTGCGGGGGCAGGGGCAGGGCAGAGATGCTCCTGGGGGAAAAAGTCAACGTTTATTCAGCACCCAGCGTGACCGGCTTGGAAATGAGATACAGGTTATGCTCATCATGACAACGGGATCTGAAGTTTCTAGTCAGAAATCACTTGGCCGCAGGAGGTCAGATGCTGGGAGAATTCTTTGACACGGGGTGCAGGGAGATTGGAATGGGGTACACTGGAAGGCCTGCAGAGTGCCCACAGCCTTCTGTGGGCCTCAGAGCAGCCCCGTGACCCAGAGTGAGACTGTGTGGAGCCCAGGGTCACACGGAGCCCAGGCTAGCCCGCATCCAGGGAGCGTCCTGGCCAGGCTACAGTGCATTCCCAGCCCTGTGTCCCCACCAGCAGATGACGACGGTGCCCCCCGAAAGATGGCTGAGACTTAAGTGAGACCTCGCCTGGGAAGTGCTCAGCACAGCGCCCTGCGCACAGTAGGTCATCATGAATGTTGGCTGCCCCCAGTGTGACACAGAGTTAGCGCCCTGGGAACACAAGGGTGGGAAGGGCCAGGCCCCAAAAGACCATCAGCGTCCAACCCCCAAGTGCTTCTTTCCAGAGACTCACGTCCCATTGATGTGGGTTTGGGCCTAGGATAACGATCGGGTTCCACAAAGTTCCTGAGATGGGGCAGTCAGTGTGGCCACCGGGACCACGTCCTCAAACACGTCCTTCTGAAGAGGGACCCCCGGAGGAGCCAGCCTCTCCTCCTCTCAAGGAGCACTCAGCTCATCTCTGTGCCCCTTGCCAGTTCCTTTGCCTTTGGGTAGATTCCTACCTCACCCCCCACCCCCACGTGTGTCTCTCAGGATCTTAGTTCCCTGAGCAGGGGCTGAACCTGGCCCTAACTACTGGATCTGCCAGAAATTCTCAGCCTTCTCCTTGCCTTTAAAGGCCAGCTCTCTGCCCCCACCCCCACCCCTGGGCCAGGTTGGAGACTTCAGACTAAATAAGGACCCTCTGGTCCTGCCTGTGAGATCCCCACGTCCTTCCAGCACTCGGGCAACCAAATATGGGCCGTCCTGCCGCCTCCCCAGGGCTTGGCTCCGGCCTGGAGGAACCAGGCACAGCAGGCCAGGGGCTCCAGCCGGGAGTCAGCCTGGAACTGCTTCCCGTAAGACCCAGAGTGACCTGGAAATTCCTAAGACTGGACGGGAGGCTGCAAAGCGAGACAGAGCAGCCCGGGGACTGAGGTCTCCTTGGGCCAACCTTCCCTGCAGGGACCCGGGGGTTCAGCCCAGAGGCAACCCTGGGGTCTACGACTGATGCCTCCCAAGGGCCCTGCCATCTGGCACCTGAAGACTCCCCCAAACGCTCGATGAGGGGGAATCTTGAATGATGGCCTAAATGCATTTCTACCAAAGTGTGTTAAGCAGAAACAAACCAAAAAGAACTTAGGCTGAGGCCTGCTCTGCTCTGCCAGCCAGGAGCCCTTCCAGGCGGGGGGAAAGGCATGGACCACAGCCTGCAGGCAAGGGGATGTCGCTGTGGGTGGAGCTGTGAGCACCCTGGGACTCCAGCTTCTGTGGCGCAGCCCCGTTCTAGCGGCTGTCTCCTCAGGGCAAGGCCAGACCAGCTCTGCCTTCCCACCGGCTGGCTTGACCTGCCCCAAGATGGGGCTGTCACAGTTCGGAGACGACGCAGCCTTGGGGCTGGTGTCCACAGAGCCAAGGCCCCCCACCCAGGCTGGGGACTGGCTGCCGGTTCTCGGACACTGGGGCGCATGCTGCAAACCCAGCCCAGGGTCCATCCTTTCCCCCAGCCCAGCACCCCAGGTTTCCCTGACCGCCCCGCTGGTGGCCACTCCTCCCCGGCAGCTGCTGTTGGTGATCAAATCCACATGTGAGGGTGGAGAGGTGTCCTTGGGGCCAGCAGCCTGGACTATCTCCCTGGCCAGCGCCAAGCCCCCTTATGCCCTCTGAGAAAAATAAATGGCCTGAAAATTCCTGAGCTCAGTGAGCTGCTGATGACATGACACGGCTGTCGGCCTCCTCCAGGCCAGACGCCAAAGGCTCTGCCCGAGCTCACTGCCCACCAGCGGCCGGCACAGCCTCGGTCAGCCTTGGCGGGTGTGGGGCCCGCGCTGCCTGCTCTGGATGTGGCTTTTGGCTGGCCCACCCACAGCCGGTGGGAGCTGGTACTCCTTCAGGGGCAGGTGGCCCCGGGGGTCTGGGTTCTGCTCGGTAGCACGGGCTCCAGAAACAGTGAAGCCACAGTGCGGGGGCTGGCAGGGCCTGGTTCCCGGACCTCCCCGACGGGCTGGGGCCACCCTGAGTCCCAGTCTTTTTGCTGGGGCTCCCCTGCGCTGTGTGTGTGTGTGCATGTGCGCACACGTGTGTGTCATGTGTGCGCGTGTCCCTGTGTGTGCACACATGTCTCTGTACATGTGTGTGAATGTGTCCACGTGTGCATGGGTGTGTGCACTTGTGTGTGCACGTGCATGTGTGTGCATGTCTCTGCACACGTGTGTCCGCATGCGCATGAGTGTGTGTGCGCACGTGCGTGTGTGTCTGTGCACACATCCGTGTGGATGTGTGCATGCCGGGGAGCGGCTGTCGTTGACTGAACACTCACAACTGCTCTAACAGCTCCTTTTGTTTCCTGGCCCCTTCCTCTCAGTCCCCACAGCCCTGCCCCATGAAGTAGGTGTTGTTTTCTCTCCTGTAACGTTGACAAAATGCAGAGAACGAGGTGCCTGGTGCTCAGCACTCAGAGGACAGAAAGGGAGTCCACATCGTGACGCTGCCCCACTAGTCCTGGAGGCTCAGGGCTCAGCGGACACGCTCCTGCCTGCCCAGTGCCGCCGCCTGGGCTCGAGGGAAACAGTCACCTCCTCTGAGCCCCTCGGCTCTGAGCCCCTCCGTCAGGAGCCGGAGGACGTCCCCTCACCTCCAGGGCCCCTGAGGCTGCTGCCGGTGAATTTATCTCTAATTGAGGTATAGTTGACATGTCCGTTGCCCAAGGACATGAACTCGGGCAAACTTCGGGAGGTGGTGAGGGACAGGAAGGCCTGGCGTGCTAGGGGTCCATGGGGTCACACGGAGTCAGACAATGGGGCAACTGAACAACAGCTGTTGACATACTGTGTTACGAAGTGCCAGCTGCAACAGAGAGTCACACTTTTAAAGTCGCTCACCTGTGACTACTATAAAGAGCTGGCTGTGCTCCCCATGCTCTGCAGTACGTCCTCGTAGCTGATTTATCTTACACATAACAGTCTGTACCCTTTAATGCTCTCCCCCCACTAGTGTGTCCTCCGCAATTGTGATTTCTGTGGCCTTTGAACAAAGGGTAATTTGGGTCCAGGGGTTGGTGAAACCCTGGGCTAAAAGTGACTTGCTGTTAAGTGCCGGGATTGTGGTAGGGAGGGAGGGAAGTCCAAGTGAGTGGGACGTTTTCCCCGCTGGGTCTTTCCAGCTTAGTGTTCAGGCCCTGGGCCCACCAGCCCCCCCACAGCCCCCTCCTCCGCCTTAGAAACAGCTTCTGAGGAACACAGGGGCCCTGAAGCACCTCCCCGCCTCCCCGCCTCCCCGCCCCACTGCGTTCCAGCCAAATAGCAGGCTCCTTCTGTCCCTCCGTGGGCCACCCCGGGGCGCTGAGGGTCATCCCCATGGAGACAGCTGGCCTGGGCGAGCACTCACTGCACAGGAAGCAGGACTTGTGGAAGCTGCAGCCTTCGCACTGAACCTCTTCGGCAAAGTACACAGTCTTCTGGCACACGCCACACTTCTTGCCTCCTCCCCAGTTCGGCATCCTGGAAGTAGACATGGAGAAGGGAATGACCTTTCCAGGGAGGCAGAGACCCGGATGGCCCAGGACAGGGCCGGGGGCAGAAGCCTCCCCAGACGTCAACCTCGGGGCTTCCCACCCCAGAGCCCACAGGGGAATGGCTGCGCAGCCTCTGTATTTTCAGCCCCCTCCCTGGCCTGCAAGGACTTAAACCCGCACAAGACACAGGCTGTCATGGAGACCACAGCAAACCCTTGGCTGCACGCATCCACATGAGTGAATCTCACAGCAAAAGAAACAGGTGGGCTAGAAGGCACAGAACACAAACCATCTGTGTCGCATCTCAAACAGGCAAAACTCACACTGTCAAGGGAGGAACACATGTGGGGAGAGCTACAACGGCAAGGGTGAGCACCAGAGACTACTGTCTTAGGTCTGGCACCTCGAAGACAGAAAAAGGGGGCCACCAGGGGTCATCACATGGGGGCTCCTGTCATAATTATTCTTCGAACTATGCCTGTAGGCTTATAAAAAAATATTTATTTGGCTACACCATGTCTTGGTTGCCGTATGCAGGATTAAGTTCCCCAACCAGGCATCAAACCTGGGCATCTGCATCGGGAGTGAGAAATCTTAGCCACTGGACCACCAGGTAAGACCCCAGTTCAGTTCAGTCGTTCAGTCATGTCAGACTCTTTGCAACCCCATGGAATACAGCACGCCAGGCCTCCCTGTCCATCACCAACACCTGGAGCTTGCTCAGACTCATGTCCATTGAGTCAGTGATACCATCCAACCATCTCATCCTCTGTCATCCCCTTCTCCTCCGGACATCAATCTTTCCCAGCATCAGTCTTTTCCAATGAGTCAGCTCTTCGCTTCAGGTGGCCAAAGTATTGCAGTTTCAGCTTCAGCATCAGTCCTTCCAATGAATATTCAGGATTGATTTCCTTTAGGATGGACTGGTTGGATCTTCTTGCAGTCCAGGGGATTCTCAAGAGTCTTCAACATCATGGTTCAAAAGCATCAATTCTTCGGTGCTCAGCTTTCTTTATAGTCCAATTTTCATATCCATACATGACTACTGGAAAAATCATTGCTTTTACTAGACGGGCCTTTGTCAGCAAAGTAATGTCTCTGCTTTTTAATATGCTATCTAGGTTGGTCATAGGTTTTCTTCTAAGGAGCAAGCATCTTTAAATTTCATGGCTGCAGTCACCGCCTATAGTGATTTTGGAGCCCAAGAAAAGAAAGTCTCTCGCTGTTTCCACTGTTTCCCCATCTATTTGCCACGAAGTGATGGGACCAGATACCATGATCTTCATTGTCTGAACGTTGAGTTTTAAGCCAACCTTTTCACTCTCCTCTTTCACTTTCATCAAGAGACTCTTTAGTTCTTCTTCACTTTCTGCCATAAGGGTGGTGTCATCTGCATATCTGAGGTTATTGATATTTCTCCCAGCAATCTTGATTCCAGCTTGTGCTTCATCCAGCCCAGCGTTTCTCATGATATACTCAGCATATTATTTAAATTAGCACAGTGACAATATACAGCCTTGGTGTACTCCTTTCTCAATTTGGAACCAGTCTGTTGTTCCATGTCCAGTTCTAACTGTTGCTTCCTTACCTGCATACAGATTTCTCAAGAGGCAGGTCAGGTGGTCTGGTATTCCCATCTCTTTCAGAATTTTCCAGTTTGTTGTGATCCACACAGTCAAAGGCTTTGGCATAGTCAATAAAGCAGAAATAGATGTTTTCCTGGAACTCTCTTGCTTTTTCAATGGTCAAGCAGATGTTGGCAATTTGATCTCTGGTTCCTCTGCTTTTTCTAAAACTAGTTTGAACATCTGAAGTTCGTGGTTCACATACTGTTAAAGCCTGGCTTGGAGAATTTTGAGCATTACTTTGCTAGCGTGTGAGATGAGTGCAATTGTGTGGTAGTTTGAGCATTTTTTGGTATTGGGATTGGAATGAAAACTGATCTTTTCTAGTCCTGTGGCCACTGCTAAGTTTTCGAAATTTGCGGACATATTGAGTGCAGCACTTTCACAGGATCATCTTTCAGGATTTGAAATAGCTCAGCTGGAATTCCATCACCTCAACTAGCTTTGTTCCTAGTGATGCTCCCTAAGGCCCACTTGACTTCACATTCCAGGATGTCTGGCTCTAGGTGAGTGATCACACCATCCTGATTATCTGGTCATGAAGATCTGTTTTGTATAGTTCTTCTGTGTATTCTTGCCACCTCTTCTTAATATCTTCTGCTTCTGTGAGGTCCATACCATTTCTGTGCTTTACTGAGCCCATCTTTGCATGGAATGTTCCCTTGGTATCTCTAATTTTCTTGAAGAGATCTCTAGTCTTTCCCATTCCATTGTTTTCCTCTATTCCTTTGTATTGATCACTGAGAAAGGCTTTCTTATCTCTCCTTGCTATTCTTTGGAACTCTGCGTTCAAATGGACATATCTTTACTTTTCTCCTTTGCCTTTGGATTCTCTTCTCAGCTATTTGTAAGGCCTCCTCAGACAGCCATTTTGCCTTTCCTTTTCTTCAGGATGGTCTTGATCTGAACCTCTGTCCATAGTTCAGGCACTTTGTCTATCAGATCTAATCCCTTGAATCTATTTGTCACTTCCACTGTATAATCGTAAGGGATTTGATTTAGGTCATACCTGAATGGTCTAGTGGTTTTCCCTACTTTCTTCCATTTGAGTCTGAATTTGGCAATAAGGAGCTCATGATCTGAGCCACAGTCGGCTCCTGGTCTTGTTTTTGCTGACTGTATAGAGCTTCTCCATAAGCTCTATCAGTCCCCGCATGTAGGTTTTATATGCTCTTTTGTATGTAAGATTTAGCTCACCAAAAATTTTTTTCTTTAGCCACATCACAGGGATTGCAGGATCTTTGTTCCCTGACCAGGGATCAAACTTATGCCCTCGTATTGAACATGTCAACTCTTAACCCCTCCAGAATTTCACCCCCAATTTTTTTTTGAAAAAGCAAGAGTCAGACACAGAGGCCACGACTGAAGCGTTAGAGTCCATTAGGGTGGGGGAGGGGGAGCGTTTGCAAAATCCGATTTTCCAGCGCCACCCCCAACCCGAGGAATCATGACCTCCGGGGTGCAGCACAAGAACAGGAATATTTAACAAGCACCCAGGTGAGTCTGAAGGCGGTAGCCTGGGACAGGTTGGGAAGCTCAAGGTTGGTTCTGATCTGGGGTCCGGAGGCCAGGTGGGTTTAGTCCTTTCTGACCCTGCCACTCACTGCTGTGTGTTCCTTGGGCAAGGGAGCTTGCCTTTGTAAACCTTCGTTTCTGCATCTGTAAAATGGGGACAAAAGCAGAAGCTACATCACAGGTTACTTCTGGGGAATCAGGCAGGCACGGCTCAGGGCCTGACGCAGGGGGAGTTCAGAGACCCAGGGCTGCAGGTCAGATCCCAGGATCGGGGACGGTGACCCTTCCAGCTCTTTGGACAGAAGTGCCCGGGGGAGGGACTCCATGGGAGGACTGGGGTGCTGGGGATGGTGGGAGGGCCAGGGAGGAGGGTCCTCCATGGGAACTCGGGGACAGGCACCCAGGGTAGTGCCAGCAGCTGGAGCCTGGGAAGGGGCAGGGGGCGCAGTCCCTGCCGCCGGGGGCTTCCCATCTGATGCAGTGCAGGGAGGAAGCTTGCCCCTGAAACATCTCTTTGCTGTGTGGGTTATTTTGAGCTGAAAACAACCAAGGCCCAGGAGACTCAGGAAGAAACATCAACCTTCCCTCAAATGTCTAAAAGAATTTCGATAGAGGGCCAGTTCCCCAAATCCCACTGTTTCCAGAGATCTCTGTGAAGAACACGGGCTGGGTGTGGTGGGGAAAACCAGGTAGGGCCAAGAGACCAGTGTCCCCTTATCTCTGGCCGGCCCAGCAAACATTGGTTTCCAACATTTGCTTTACCTTCTCCATGTCAGCTGGCTTCCTCGCCTCTGAAGTCCCAAACCACTGCCTCACCTTCCTCTTTTGCCTTTACCTGAGCATGGTATTTAATGTGTGGCTTTGGGCCGCTTTGGGAGTTACTCGGTTTTTTTGGGTCTCTCCCATGTAGACATGTTATCAAGCTTTGATTTTCTCCTGTTCATCTGTCTCAGGCCAAGGTAATTCTTTTCAAGTCAGAAGGAGCTAGAACGGTGGAGGGAAATCTGTCCCCCAACAGTGGACACAGGTGTCGGCTCAAGGAGGTTCACTACCAATCCAGGTTCACTACCGCGTCCCCAAGTCTGTGTGTGTCTAGCACACAGGTGTTTGTATCGGAGTGCGCACCTGGCACACAGGCGTTCACACAGGTGTCTGAGACACCAGCTCCACACAAAATGCTCAGTGGGGTGTGCAGGCCAAGAGCAGGCGCCTGTGGGTGAGGAGGGGTGTGGGGAGCTGGGACGCTCACTCTTCGCGGCCTCTGCTCTGTCTCCCCATCCTGAGGGTTGGGGTTCCTCTGGACCCAGTGCTCTTGTGGTCACCCCACTGGGCACTTCCACTGACCACTGACCTCGACCTCTGCCCTGAGCCCAGGTTCACACACCCAGTCTCAGGGGAGCATCCCGATTTCAACAGCAGCCGCCTGAACTCATCATCTTTTCTCTCCAGCATGCTCTTCTTCCTGACCGTCCATTCGTTGCTGGACCCACAACCCTCTCTGATCACTAAGGAATCTCATCCTAAACCCCAGAATGGGGAGGAGCTCTGTACCGCACTCCACCCACTCACCCCAAACCCTGACCTCCCCACCTCTCCAGGCCTCTTCTCACCACTGAGGTTCACTGGCCCTCAGCAGCCCCCTTCTCCTTAGGAACCCAGCCCGATTTTCATCCAGGGCACTGGACCTAAGCTGACTGCCAAGGTTCCCGGCTCAGGGCTCAGCTCCCTTACCCCCAGGGCCAGCCCTGAGGCCCCGCTGTTTCTTCGGCCCCCTGTGCCAGGGCTGCAAAACCATCTTCTTGACGGACAGACAGGTGGGTGTAGTGAGATCGTTACTGTCAGCCTGACCTCCAACCGCCTCCCTCCCTTCCTTGCTTCAGAACTCCGTTCGAATCAGGCAGCCCCCGCTCCCTCGAGTGACCCCCAGGAGGTGCTCAGCGCAGAGCCTGGACCCAAAAGTCACCCGGTGACTCCAGTGCCCTGAGGGGAGGTGTAGGGACAGCCACAAGCAGGGCGTGGAGTCCTGGGGGACATGCCTAGGGCATGGACGAGGACCCAGGGTGGGGAGGCCTGCAGTCGGGGCTGCGGTGAGGCTGGCCACCCAACCCTGTGCTGGCCCTCTGCGCCCAGCAGATGGGGCTTGGGGACATGGGGACCTGAGGGCTCCTGCCTCACCTGGCGTCCCATCCCTGAGACCATAGGCTTCGTCCTCCAGCCCTGGGACACCCCTGAGTCAGGAGGTTCCCCGACCGCGCGTTCCCAATCAAGGTTTGTTCCCGACACAAAACCCCTCCTCCCTCTGGAGATCCGCCGTCCACAGGCCGCCCCTGTTCCCCCTGGCCACACGTCAGGGCCCGGGAACCTGAGGTGGGAAACTCTGCCCAGGCCGCCTCCTGGCCGGGGCCCCCCAGGCCATGGGGGGTCCCCTGCAGGAACCCAGGGAACAGACAGGGCTCGGTGTGCTAGGGCGAAGAGCACTGACCCAGGCCATGCCGCCCCCTCCCGCCGCCCTTGGGAGGACCCCTTGGGAATCTATGGGTTGAAGGGGCTCAGCTGGGGGCCCGGCCACCTCCTCTCACTGGGGAGCTTCCGGCTCCACCCACTCCCACCAGCCTGATGAAGCCCGATTGCCTTAAAAGGAAACCTACTTCCCAGACCCTCTGGAGTCCAGCAGGGACACCGGCTCCCTCTCTGCTGCTTCCTCAGGTCTCGGGCAGAAGCCCCGCAGGAGTCGAGGGTCAGGGGTCAGGCAGTTCAGAGGTCGGGAAAGGGGATCTGGACCCATTTCTTCCCAGTCAAAGGGCGAGGCTCCCTTCCTCTGCGCTCCTGCGTGCTCGTCCCTAGGTAAGACCATCCGTTGACTCTTGTTCTGAGATCGGGGTGACAGTAGCGGCCCAGGGCCTGGCATGTGGTGTGTCCCACTCCTGAGGGCCACCCAGGGCAGGACGTGCGCTGTCCTTGCCCCAGGCCATGTCTGCCTGTGGTCACACCAGCCCTGCCCCCCAGGCGTTTTGGTTTGTCCACTTCACCGCGTCTACAGTCCCCACTGAGCACTGGGCTTCATCTCCTGCCGGACGGCTGGAACACCCGGCGGCTATTCTCCTGAAATGTCAGGGACTTCAGGGCCGCCAGAAGTTAGAAGCCAGGGACTAGACTCTCCTGACCAGCGCCCGGGTCGGCCCACTGCCCTCAGCCTCGTCCAGCTGCAGCATGAAGGCCGGCCCGCAGGTCCTCTGGCCCGCGGGCACAGACCTGGCCGGGCTGCGGAGGACAGAGACGCTCACGTTCAGCCCGCGGCGGCGAATGTCAGGCTGAGGTGACGCCCACGGTGCTCTCGGTTCAAGTCTAAGAAACCGCCTCAGGATGTCAGCCCTTAACCCCTGGCCGCCAGCGTCTCCCCTCCTCAGACCAGCGACCTGACGGCACCCCCCGCCGCGTCTTTGTCCCCAGTGGAAAACCCCCAGCTTCTCTGTCCCAAAGCCTCCCGTCCCCAGGCTCAGAGGGCAACTCCTGGGCCCACAGCGCAGGTCCCCCCGCTCGGTCCGGCTGACACCTGTCCAGGTGTTTGTCCAGCTGGGCTCGCTGGGCTGGGCGGGGCCTGGCCGGGCTGGGTGGTACCTGGCCAGGTGCACAGGGGAATGTCATCCTTTCCAACCCGCTGCTCAAGCCTTCCCCCGCCCCCACACCGGGAGGGCAGCCAAGAAGGAAGGGTGCCTGGAGAAACAGTCGGGAAAACAGTCCTGCCCTGAAAGGAGTCGTCAGTCACTGTGGGGGTGCAGGCCCGGCCTCAGCGTCACACGGTTCCTGGAACTCTGCAGGCGACTCAGCCCGCCAGCACCCCTGTGCGGACCCCACGGTGCTCGAACCCGGTGGCACCCTGCTCCCTCTCTCCCCGCTCTGAGTTCTCTCTTCAAGCCCAGCCCCCAGGCCCTTGCGGGGCGGTGACTGCGCCCCTAGTGCCTTTACCAGCAGGGCACTCCCCGCGGCGCTCGGAATCTGAAAGTCAACAAAGGTAGACACGGGGCGGGGGGCAGGGGCTAAGATTTAAGCATTTCCAAACTATCACAGGAAGCCTGATACTGTAACAAGGTCCCACAGATTAACCAACAGATAAAGTTCATTTGCTTTCATCTGGGATGATGTCAATTTAGTAACAATTGGTTACCGACGCTGAAACGGTCTGAAAAGGTCTGAATTATTTTCCTGGATTAAATTTTTAAAAGCAAAAACAAAGCACATGAGCCCTTAGCCTGTGTAAAACAGGCTGCTTGCAGCTGACACGTCAGGGAGCCCCCCGCGGGCCCTGCAGAAAGGCGGCACCGCAGGCGGGGGCCTGCTCGCCTCCGCCTCCGGTAGGAGTCAGACGCTGCCTCCTGCCCCAGGAAGCCGCGGAAAATCTAACTGCCTCTGTATTTACGCTCTTTACCATACATGGAATCACTTGGCGATGACGTCAGACGCATTCCTGGGGAGCTGCGTAGTGCAAGCCCAGCGTCACCGCAGAAATCCCTGACCACTGGGTCTGCGGGCGCCCGCCTCTCCCCGCCCCACCGCAGCTCTGCGCCTGGCGTCTCCTCCGGAAGGCTCCTTTCCAGACTGTTCCTCTTCACTGCCGACCTGACACTGAAACCCAGACACGCATCAGAGTCGGTGAGAGCGCACCCCGGAGACCCAGGCCCCGACTTCCGGGGGCCCTTCCCCAGAAGGCTGTAGAGGACCCAGTGGTGGCGAGTTCTAACCCGACTCATTCCACTCCCACGCTAGCAGAGCCGTGTCCTCCCTAAGCAGTATGTACGGTGCTGTAAAGTTCTTTGTGAAGCACGTCTATCTCAGGAGCGGCAGATCCATCCCTGGAGAGCTGATCAGAGACAGGAAAAGGAGAGTGACTTGGAGGCCGGGGGCAGGCCTGGAAGGTGTCTGCCTGGGTCTCAATGGCAGCCGCGACCCCAAGCAAGTCACTGGTCACCTCTGAGCCCCAGCTTCTGCCCCACCTCACAGGCTGCCCCAGACAACACGGGGAATGATGTGGGCCAGTCCCGGGCCGGGCGAGCACAGATGTCAGCCAGCTGTTCTCTCGGGAAAGGCCAGCTCTCCTGCCCAGGGTCACGACTCTTTCCTTATTTGCCGACACGCCCAAGGGTGGCAGGTGGTGACCTTTGTTTTCCTCGATGCCTCAATATATTCAATGGACCCCCATGTCCTCTCCAGCCAACCTCACAAGAAGCCGGCTTACAGAAACTGCAGCTCCAGCAGCCTCTCAAAGAAGCCTCCCCAGTCTGCCTTCCACCAGGAGGCCCGCAGTTAAAGGAAGCTTGGCCTAGGCTTTAGTGCCGCACCGGCGCGCCGGGCCACACGGGTTTGCAAGGATCACACGCGCCCAGCAGGGCAGCTCGGCTGTGAGCCCACGTCTACCCGTTCACTCGCCAAATGTTTACTGCCCGCCAACCAGGTGCCAACATTACAATCCCAGCCGGGAGGCCCTGCCAGGACCACAGGCAGAGGTCTGCTGTGCGAGAAGGGACACATGGGCCAGGGGGGCAGGCGCTGCGCAGCCCAGAGACAGGGGCATAGCCCCGAAGACCTGCGCCCTCAGCGAAGGGTCTGCCTGGTTTTTTCCCCAGCGGCCACCAGGCCCTTTAAAGGGCCAGCGCTGACCCCCCCCACTCCAAGCACACCCCCACGGGAGTAACCTCCTTCCTCCTCTGCCTGTTCTCCGCCTGGATTTCCTCCCTGCAGGACCAGGTCCTTCCCTGGGAGACAGCAGGCAATGCAGGCTTGGATTCAGCCACAAGGACAGTCTCTCTCGGAAAGAGGTGGCCGGGGCCCCCAGCCTGAGCCCACCTTGACCCTCAGGGGCTGACAGTGAGCGGTGGCAGGGCACACGACCCCCAGGGTGTGTCCAGATACCAGCTGCTCTCTCAGATGACAGGAGGCGGCCAGCTCCTCCCGCCTCTCCAGCTTCTGGGAGGCAGGAAGGCTGGGGGCGAACCGGACACGCCCTCCCAGGACCGCGGCCAGAGAAGCAGAGCCCCGCGTCCAGGAGAGCAGAGTATCTGGGTCAGTCTGCCTCAGCGTCACCTCTCCAAGTCGAGGCCCCTCTTCTACCAGAGCCCCGCGGGCCTCCAGTAGCTACTGCGACAGGACCCCCAGGCCAAGTCCCCCCAGCTGGGAGGGGCCGCACACCGGTCCACGCCCAGGAGCAGGGGCAGGGCCTAGGCCTCCAGGGAGGGGGCGGGGCCCACCCCTTTCGCTTCTAGCCCCCGGTCTCGATCAGATTACAAACCGCAGGTCAGGACGAGAGTTTGTAGCAAACGCTGCAGCTGTGGGCACGGAGGACGGCCTCCTGCACGATGCTTATTGGGTAACGGGTTGCAACTTGCTTTAAATGTGCTTACAGAGCCCCTTCCTGCCCCTGGCCTTCAGGGACCGAGGCCACAAACACTGTGGCTTCCTCCAGGCTTGGGTGGTGGTCCCCGCGCCGCGCCAAGTACTGGGGCTTGAGGGGTGAAGGGGACGGGGCGACCTCCATCTAGCCCTTCGCAAAAGGGGAAACTCGCACCCGCGCTCCGGGCACAGTTGTGCCAGGCGGGCTCCCCACCCGCCTGCCGCACGTTCCCTCTGGGCAGGAGGGGGTGGCACGGATGCCCTCATCCCCCGCTGCACAAGGAGCCTCAGTACGCGCAGAATCGCCCATTGTCCCGCCGCGGGCCCCGCCGTGGGTGAGAGCTGAGCCGCCCCGGGGCAGAGGCACGTGTGGGCCCTTTGCGTTCCTGCACCCAGGGCAGGAAGGGGCCCGGCGCCAACTGGAAAGAGAACAGCGGCCACTTCGCCCCTCTCCTCCGCCCGCGCTCACCCAGCGCCCCTTTTTCTTGCGACCCTCCCGGTAGCATGCCCGGAGGCGGCAGCGGGGCTGGAAGGCCAGGGTGCCCTGCGCGCGCTCCGGCGGGTGGATGCCTGGGCGCTCCGCGCTCCGGCCGGTGGGGGCCTGGGTGAGTGCCCGCCCAGCACCCCTGTGTGGACCCCACGACCCACGATGCTCAGGGCGCACTCACCTGGCTGTGGCCGAGCGCGGCGGGCTGCGGGCAGGCGAGAGGGCGGGTTCTGGAAACAAGGCTGGGCGCGCCGGCCCGTGCTTAGTTTTGTTCCTCTCGGGGAGGGCGTGTCCAGGGCACGCCAACCCACAGGCTTTGCACACCGCACCAGGCCGGGCGCCGATGTCACCGCCCCGGGCTGATGTCACGGGGTAGGGCCGCCCCCAGGGCCGGGCCGCGCCGGCTGAGCTCCGAAGACCCCCTGTGCGCCCCGCCGCAGAGGAAGCAGCGGCTTACTGTGCCCGGAACTTTCCAGCGGTCCTGGCAGCCAAACGAGGGTAGAGACACACATAATCCGTGATCCACGAGCCAAGAGCCCAGATAAACGTGTGCCGCAGGAGAAGGGGGGTTGTCGTGTTTGGTTTCCTGGTGGCAGGGACAAAGGGGAGAGGGGCCACGCCCCGGCTAGGGCAGCCCCCCAGGTCTGACCCCGCCCCTTCCGCATACCCGCTGGTCCCCAAGCTTGGGCAGCCCACCCCTAGGCCTCGGTCCCTGTCTGTGAAGGGAGTATAATCCACAGGGAAGTGGGCTCATGGTCGGCAGGGGAGACCCCATAGGCTTAGCACCTTCAGCACTGCCCTTCAGTGAGGGTCCCCCGCCTCCAACAGCTCTGTCCCCTTGGCCTCCCCCAGTCGAGGAGCCCCTCTCTACCCCCTAAACAGCAGCTGTGAGAAGTGGGTGCTTGTATTGTGAGTCTCAGCTCTATCATCAAGGATTTAAAATAATTATATTGGGACTTCCCTGGTGGTCCAGTGCTTAGGGCTCCTAGCCCTCGCTGCTGAAGTCCCAGGTTCAGTCCCTCATTGGGGAACTAGACCCCACACACCGCAGCTAAGAGTTTGCATGTTGCGACTAAAGATCTTGTTTGCCGCAAATGAAGACCTGACACAGCCTAAATAAATAAATGAATATTAAAAAAAAAACTGATGTCAGACTCATGGTTACAGGAGGCAGGGAGAATTCGATGAGGGCAATCAGAAGGTACAAACGTCCAGTGATAAGAAAATAGGTAGTAGGGATAAAATGTGCAGCATGGTGATTAACACTGCTGCATGGTACACATGGAGTTGTTAAGGTAAGCCCTAAGTGTTCTCATCACAAGGGAATGTTTTCCCCATTTCTCCAATGCGGTATCTGTATGAAGTGATGGAGGCTCACCAAGCCACTGCGATCACCGTGTGTGTGAGTCAGACCGTGGTGCTGCACACCCTAACCTAAGCCTGAGCTGTGTGTCAGTTACACCCCGATAAAGCTGGGCATGACTGATGTCAACACAGACTGCACCAGTGCCTGCCGGGCCCTCTCCAGGGGCTCCCCACTAGTCTCCCCAGGGCCTGAGGTTGGGAGACTATACTCACCCTCTCTTTGGCATGTAAGTGACCACAGGCAGTAATCAGCTCAGTGACCATGTGACTGTGATCCAGGCCCTGGTTTTCCTCATATGTGAGGTGAAGGCTGGGACCGGCTCTGAGCCATCCAAGGCTCCCACCAGGTGGCCCTGCCAGTGTAGAGGGGTGCACCTGCCCTGGGCGCCCAGAACGTGGGTGGCACTGGTCACCCCAGGGCTCAGAGGCCTTCAGTTCTATGGTAAAAAGTTGTTTAAAATTTGCATTCTCCTTCACAGAGACCTGTGTTTGTTTTAATTAAAAGATATTGTTGACAATGATTTATAATAAGAGAAATCGTCTCTTGGAAAGTGTGTCCTGCGGGTCTCTGAGGACCCTGGGCTGTGGTGGGCCCATTTGGGACTTAGGGGCGGCTCCAAGGTCCTTCCCAGCCCTGGATCCACTTGGATCTGCCTGGATCTGCCAGGATTCCCCCGGATCCACCTGGACCTGGCTCTGCAGTCCTGAGGCTGTGGCACCAGGCTGACGGATGGGCCCACACTCCTGACCTGGACTGTCAGTCCCCGTCTTCATGTTTCCTGAGGGTGAATCCAAGAGGCCCTTGGGATCTGCAAGGAAATGAGCCTGACAGCCAAAAGGCAAAAGAAAGGGCAGGAAAGTTCACGTGTAAATGTCAGGAGGAGAAAATGCTTGGAAGCAAGATGGGGGCACATCTACCTGGAGAGGAACAAGGGCCCTACGGGGCTTCAATGGGGAAACGCAGTTCCTTCTTCAAGCCCCTTACACGGTGAACCACATGAAAATTCCAGGGAGCTTGGAAGGGGACTCAGAGGCCACGGGTTGCTGCTCCAGGGTGTTGTGAAACTCTCGGAATGACTTTTAAGTGACCTCTTCTCCTTTCCCGCCCCCACCCGAAGGCCACGTGAGGCCACTTCCCCTCAGGCCCTCACCCTGGGGCGGGGCTCGAGGCCGCTGTGGGCGGGGAATGGGGGTCTTGGAGGGGAGAGGGGGCCGGACGGCAGCGAGGGAGCAGCGAGGCCTGGAAGGCCCCTAGCCCCTAGCCCCTCTGGTTCCCTCTCGCCTTGGTACTTTTTCCCAGTTCTCCTGTCCAAGACGATCCAAGCACCTCTGGTCGCCTGGCCAGCCCACAGAGGGGTCCGTCAGGGTTGCTCGGTGAGGCTCAGGCGGAAGAAAGGATCAGACGACCCAAAGAGAGCGTTTACTCGGCTGCACAGCCGCAAAGGCAGGCTGTGGTTCGGCCTCCTTTGTAACTCTTACGCACCTTGCCCGAGATGTGCTTGGCTTTGCTTCTTTTCTGTTTAGGTTTTTGTGTTTTAGGAGCTCCAGCACCGAAGTTTCGATTTGCACAAGAACTGTGATCCCGGCTGCTCCCTGCTGGTGAGCTTGTGAACCACACCCTCAGGGGCCTGGGGTCTCAGCGCTCTTCCTTTTTCCTGTGGGATTGTTTGATACTTAAACTCTTTTGACTCTCACTTGAGACAGGAGAAGGGGAAGACAGGGGATGAGATGGCTGGATGGCATCACAGACTCGCTGGGCATGGGTTTGGGTGGACTCCGGGAGTTGGTGACGGACAGGGAGGCCTGGTGTGCTGTGGTTCGTGGGGTCGCAGAGTCGGACACAACTGAGCGACTGAACTGATACTGAACTGAGACATCCTGGGTTCCCAGCAGAGAAGCCCAAAGCCCTGGGCCCCTGGTCGGAGAGAATGGCCTTTGGAGTGGTGGAAGCTTGTTCGGCCCAAGGCCCCCACCCTCACAGCAGCGCCCACAGTACACCAATACCGGCTTCCCAAGAGGGGTGGGTGCAGGGCAGACAGTACAGAGCACCAGGGTCTTGGGAGGGACGCCCCAGGCCGCGTAGAGACGATGGACTCCCGCCTACGCATGGCTGCAGAACGAGCCACCCCAAGCTCAGTGGCTTAGACCCACAGCAGTCACTCACCTTGTTCTCCAGGTTTCTCACCCCATTCTTCTGGGGTTAGGGCTCAGCAGGATAGTTCCTGCTCAGACCACACGTGTGATGATGCAAGAGTTGTCATGGAGACCAGGAGAGCTGTCTCCTGATGATGGCTGGCCAGAGGTGTCACAGGGCCTTCCTTGCCCACAGGGCTGGCAGCTGGGACTGTTAGTGGGAGCCCCACGTGCAAGCTCCCGGAGCTAGGCTGTAAGGGCAAGCGCGCCAGGAGAGAGTGCCTGGTCTTTTGCAAACCAGCCTCAGAAGGTGCAGAGCAGGGCCTCCCTGAGCTCTGCTGGGGTCATGGAGCCCCAGCCAGCTTCAGGGAAAGGGGACACAGACCGTGCCCCCTTCTCTGCGCGTGGGGAGGTTCTAGAAGAGCACATGGAGCTGAGAGTACAGTTGCAGCTCCTCTGGGAAAAGCCCATTTCCAGAGGCAGGAAGGTCACTCCAGGTGGGTCCCTTCAGCAACTGCCTTCAGGGACGCGTTTCCTGGGAAAGAAAGCAGTTTTTATAGATGGGGTGTTGCTAAGAGAAAACATGAAGGTTTACAGGTATCCACCGAGGATTTTCCTGGTTGCTCAGTGGTTAGGAATCCACCCGCTGATGCAGGAGACACGGGTTCGACCCTGGTCGGGCAAGATTCCACATGCTGCAGGGCAGCTAAGCCTGAGTGCCATAACAACTGAGCCTGTGCTCAAGGCTTAAAGTGCGGCCACGGAAGCCCGAAGCCCACGCTCCTGGAGGCCAGGCTCCACAAGGGAAGCTAGCACCGTAAGATGCCTGACGCACCTCAAAGAGCAGCAGCGAAGGCCCAGTGCATCCGTAAGTAGATAAATAAAAATTGTTTAAGAAAACAGCTCTTAGAAAACAAAGAAAAAAGTATCCATTGAGCCAGCTTCACTAAGACTGGCCAAAACATTTCACTGCAGAGGAGCCTCCAAAAAGGATCAATGCAGGCTGCACTCCCGGGGGGAGTCCCCAGGGGCTCTGACGGGTGCCCAGCTGTCCACCAAGTCAAGGGTCCCCCAAGCCTTTGGGGGGACCTGTCGGGTGAGATTCTGCCGAGATGGACTCTCAGAGGGGAGAACTGGGCGGTGTCACTGCAGCCAGTGGCAGAGAAGGGCCGGAGCCTCGGCCCCGCCGGGGCCTGTAGCATCAGATGCATGGAGAGAGGCGAGACCCGCAATCACTCAGAAGCCCCCTGCAGGTGTCACACAGAGCAGGAGTAGCCCTCTTTGGGGAGAGAACTGTGTCTTGGTCAAATTATGCGTGCCTGACGCCTGGGTTAGTATCCTATCAGAGTTAAGTGAATAAAGAAAAGAAGAAAAGAAAAAAAGGAGGGAAGAACAGAGTCAGGTGTAAAATAATAATAAAAGTCTCTGCTAGTTTCCTAGTCACACCTGATCTGGTCAGTCCAAGAGAGCCAGGGGAGTTCTGGAAACATCCATGACTCGTCCAGACAGAGTTAAAATAGTCTAGGCATGTATAGCGCGTTCCAGGGTAAAAGTGTAAAGACAGGCGCAGGAAGGGTTAAGCCCAAGTGCAGACTCTGGGAAGAGAGAAATGCAACCAGCAGTGCTGGGGGAGCTTAGGCTGTGTCCTCGGGCTGCTTTATTTCTTACATCTATGGTGTTTACGGTTATAGTGGTTAGAATTTATGTGTTAACGTGATTGGGCCTAGGTACTTGGCCAAAATCATTCTGGATGCTTTTGTTTTCAATAATTCTCATTACTTTTTGGCTGTACCTCCCAGCATGCAACAGCTTAGTTCCCTAACGAGGGATCAACCTGTGCTCCCTGCACTGGAAGCAAGGGGACTTAATCACTGGACCACTTCCCTCTTTGGGGACAGAACTGTGTCCCCTCTGGGGAAGGCCCTTGGGGTGTTTTTGGAGACCAAGTCAACCTAATCACTGTCCCTCCCTGCCTAAGGGAGCCTCCCTCCTGTCTCATCACTGCTGTCAGACGGGGACATCAGCTTCTCCCGGGTCATCAAGCCTGGTGGCCTTCCCACCAGCTACACCACCAGCTCGCCTGGTTCTCAGGCCTTGAGACTCAGACTGGAACTAAACCGTTGGCTGCCCTGGGTCTGCAGGCCGCCAGCCCCCTTGGGACGAGTCAGCTGCCATACCTACCTGAGCCGGCTCTGTGCGGTAGGTAAATGGATGATGAATGAATGAACACCCTAGCGGTTCTGAGTCTGTGCAGAACTGTGATGAGTGCAACAGGTGTGCTTCCCATGTTATTTTCCATGCCTTTAGTGTGTCTAAAATATTTCATAATAAAATTGTAAAGAAATAGATGACAAATGGTGTTAAGCTGTCAGATGCCGTAGTGATCAAGCAAAATGAGAGCTGGGAAGCACACCTGAGACTCAGCTCCCAGGAGGCCAGCGATCACCTCGCAGGGGCGGCTCAGCGGCAAGTGATGGCAGAGAGTGGGGGAGTGTGCACCCGGAGCAGGCTGGCTGTGCAATGGAGGGAGGTCTGGTCTGTGCGAGGGTCGAGGGTTGGGGCGGAGTAGAGGAAGGGAGTCAAGGAGACGTGACCTCACTTCTCCTGGCGGCTCCCACAATCACTCTGTTGGAACTAGTGGAGTCTGGTGCTCATTTGATCCCTGGGAACATTCCGGTAAAGATTCTGGAAATTGCATCCCTAGGGTACACAAAATGATTTTTAAATATCTAACCACAGACAGATTCTCTAGATGTCAGCTTTCTTGGTAGCAGTTTCCCAAAGTGTAACACGAACCGCTCTCACAGAAGAGAAGAGAGCACAGCCTTAATCACCCCATGTCAGCCCAGGTCCAGGGGACGCAGCAGACCCACAGAAACTTGTTCCCAAAATTCAGTTTCCCTTTTCTTTCCAGTTGAGTAGCTGGATTTGGCTGGTGGCATGTTGCTGACGGTTTCTTGGGCAGCTGGGAGCTGACCAGGCCACAGAGGCTAGATGCCACGCCAGCAGCCCGCCTCCCTCCTCCCAGAAGCTCTGTCTGGGTTTTATTCTGATTCCTCCTTGGCCTCATCCGAGGAGCCCAGCGGTCCTGAGCCAGGCTGTCTCGTCCCACCTCTCCTAGACGCCCGGCCGGCCCACACTCGATGGGGTGCTGGCGGGCAGCGGCCAGCAGGGGTCAGCAGCATCCCACGGCCGGCTGAGGCCACCGCCTCCGGGCTGTGGGTCCTGGCGGGTAGGGGAGCTTCCTGTGGGAACCTCGCCAGCTCGAGGCTCCCCTCCCTGATGGGGGTAGGGGTGTGATCCAGACAACGGCCCCGCTGATTCAACCATCCAGTTCTCTCCTGGGACGTTTTCACGTGGATTGATACATGCGACGCCGCGCGCGCGCG